>WOGN01001000.1:0-20957 GCA_015342105.1 Leptinotarsa texana | reverse complement strand
GCCTTTGACTTCGCCGACACCTTTAAGATCCTATATCGGTTACTTCGACTATATATGCGTTGACTGACAGAACGAAGACGAAGTCTTAGCAACGACTGACTGGTGAGCTACATGTTCACATGTATTCAAGATTTTTGTGGGTGGTGGGGGTGATCATGAAGATAATGATGAGGGGGTGATCGTTAACTTTACGATAACAACTTCCATTGATCTAGCAGCCATTTTGCAGCACATTTCCCTCTCTTCGATCCTACTGGGTGGCAGTATAATGTAAGTATAATGTATAATGCAAGTATTTTTTATTAACATTTGAGTGTTAGTTTATTTTTTCCGTTTCTTTTACAATAAATCTTTAATTAAGTTTTAAATGAGTTCTTTCATTATTTGGATGCATGATGAACGGGTGAAACAGCGAATAAAATCCTCTCGTTAATAGCCAAGCCAGTACTGAGTTGCGACAATATTCATTCTTGTTTGAATGCTCGGGATCTGTATTTGATAGAATTATCGTCATTATTTCTTGATCTATTCGCGGGCGCATGGAGCTGTACGTAACCTCCTTGATATAATTCTAACTCACTTTACATGTATTTCTTCATTTGAAAAAAGTATTTTTTATCAACACACGCGCCGGCTGCTTTATTTGTAACCCTCCTTTGCGTGCCTGTTGCTTTAGGCTCCGGAATCGGAAAATTCAAAGGTCAGTTTTCTAAACAATATACGGCTGATTGATCCCAAAGTTGAGATAAAATGAATATAGTTCAAAAAGACTGAAAAACACGCTTTCATAGCATACGAAACTAAAAATGAAAAATAAATATAGTTTAAACAACTAAAAAACACGTTTTTCAAGAATATCGAACTGAAAAGTAAAAAAAAAAAATTTAAATAAGCTTTAAACAATAACAAACGAAAAATATTAGTGCCATATTTTTTGTATATCAAGAGCTCGTCGCTTTTTTTACAATAATACTAGTATTTTTCGTAAGTTATTGTTTTAAGCTCATTTAAAAAAATATTCTTGAATTTTCAGTTCGATGTTCTTTAACAGCGTGTTTTTTAGTTTTTTAAACTATATATTTCTTTGAGAGTGTTCTGTCCTTTTGGACAACAAAGCCGCTTGTTAATCAGTGTTCTATTGAGTTTGAGGTTTCAGATACATTTAGATAAGATTAGTCATGATGAGGATGAGAATTGTGAGTCTGGAATCTGCCTAATAGGGATCTGCTGCGATTCATACAATTTATTTAATATTTATTCGTCAGAAAATGACTGACATTTACCTTTCAGAAGAAGTATTTGGTTCCGCAGAAAAGAAACAAATTCAGTTTTGTTCTCATTACCAGTTAAATTAACTTAACTTTATTCAAGAAATGAAATGAATGACAACAAATTCGTCGACAAACTGAATTCATTTACCCTCCAGAGATCTGAAAGATTCGTACAAATAATACATATATTATTCATCAGGCAAAACAAGCCAAAATACACAAAAGTACGAACTGTGAGCGATATAAACAAAATAAACAAAAGTGCTTCAGAAAGTTTCCTAAACTGTGGATATTTCAACAAAACATTACAAAACCAACTCAACATAAAACGAACGATATGAATTGAAATGAAACTTTGTTCTCTTCAATTGGAAAAATTCATTTAATTTAAACATAATTCATTTATGATATTTTCTAATGGAATACTCGAGTATCCGATACCATATAAATGTCTACCAAGTGAGAAACGAAAATTAAGCGCCTTTTGAGGGGCAGGGACCAACAGCCAATATAGATCTCTCTACAACAAAAAATCAGGGAGGAAAATGTGAAGAGGCACGATCACCGGAATTGGCAGTTTGCTGGATGTTCGTGGCAGTGCTTTTTTGAGTGTTTCAACGTATCTCGAGTTTAATTAAAACGACCGTGTAATCGAAATTCTTAAAGTATCAAGGTAGCGCGTCTCGAAATTACCCTCAGCTCCGGCAAGAGTGTAGACTTCGCATTCCTTACAACACGTTTCGCTGCCTACTTGACGCCTCTCCTGTTTTTAAATAACTTTATTAGAAGGGAGATGTATAGGGAACTATTCAGAACATTTTTCACATTGTTCAGAGAACAAGCGGTATTAGCTCAATTTAGAATTTTGAAAAATGAGCTCAACAAACCTCTTCCAGTTCGAGAGGACATCATTATTTCACATGAATGTGTTTGAGAATTTTCCATAATTGGAACAATACTACGTAATGGTAAGAAACGTCTGGAATAAAGAAGAAGCGTATATTGAAGAGTTGGAAAAAACTTTTCTTAATTCTATTGTGTTTATGAGAGGAAATCGACTTCTAGAGTTTCCTAAAAAATAATAATATTTATTAGAACCGAAACTTTTTGGGGAAAACAATCATTTCGAAATAATGTCTGAAAGTTACTTCTTTGCATAATCTACTTGTCTTTGCATGGAGTTTTTGAAATTGATTGCTTCCTCCCTTTCTTTGAAAGATTTCCACATATTTTGTATTCAAATGGAGAAGTGGAAAATCAAAACCTTTCATTTTGAAAATTCAGTCAAATTAGTCCATGAAGGTTATTTACGTACTGTTATTGATCACATGTGTGGATTTAACCCATTCCGTGACAAAAAGTCGTAATTTTTTGAACGAAATGGATGTTTTTTCATATATTGGTAACCGTATTTAACCGTATTTGCTACTGAAGAGTCGATAAAGCAAGTGTCGTACGGCGAAAAACCGAATGTCTAGCAGTGAGAATGACAGTGTTCCATATAAGTAAAATTTCACTTGCTTCATTTATTATAATTTGTAGAAATCCTGAGAATTATATCTCATTTGATTTTAAGCGAATGTTTGGAATACAAACAGAATAGAGAAAAGTGGTTTTCTTATAATTCAGGCCGCCAATCTACGTATTTTTAGTATCAACCATAGGCATCAAGAGAAAGTCCTTCTTTGGGAATGATGAATACTCTGTTCTTCTTGTTTTCAATGTAACCAAAACTGGAGCTTTTAAAATCACCCACAGGCAGCTCAACAAATTCGTAATGTCTACAGGCGCCAAAAATACCACACTTTAATACAACCATTTCAAACAACCTTGTTTGATTATCTGCCTCCAACAAAAACTTAGTTGCTTACTTCTTCTTCAGGCAAAATTTTGCTTCCTTTGGTCCACAGCGAGTTAAGAGAATAAACCTCTGATTTTTCTTTCGTTTAGGCTAATAACCATTTTTTTATATTCTTGCTTTTACGCCACTCTTCAAAATTTTCATATTCTTTTTGATATCGCGCTCAAGTTGTTTTCGGCAGTGAATCAACACTCGCTGATTATGATTCTTCCAATATTTCTAAAAAAAAAAGATTGTGTGCCTCAATTTCTTCAATTTCATTCATGGTCGATGTTAAAGCGAACTCGCGAACATTAAAAACTGACGTTGTTTATAATATTGTTGTGATATTGTTAAGCTATTCCATGATAACACGATGTTGTGATTTTTTTGTAGAATTACGAGGTACATCGTTTGTTCTTTTCTCGGAATCGAAATGTAATTTTTCATTGGGGTTACGAAAAGTCTTGAACGACACAAGGCCGATACGCAAATAACGGATTCGGTTGTTATGGTCGTCGGCTGGCCCTCGGATTACAATATTCAACCTCATCCGTTATCTGCTACATATCGAGTTTGTAACGTTAACAACTAATTTATTAGGATTGAAATATGACTCAACTGAATAACTTTTTTCTGAGCGTTTTTTTGTTTTTATTTCTCTTTCGAAGATTCGATAATATTTTTATACTAAATTATAACAAAGGGCTTGTTTCACGATTTTTGGTTTACAGTTCACTTGATTGAAATCTCGAATTGGAAAACAATGCACTTTGTTTCAACTTTCTAAGTACTGAATATGGTAGGCCGGTGACGTCACGGGCCTATTCCAGCGTCTTGTTCGGTTGACCAATGGGAACAATATAAATAATCAACATTGCCAAATCGTAAAATTTACGAAGCCTATAATTATCAATTCAGTTATGGAATTGTATATGAACCCTTTAACGTTTCAATTGAAGACAAATTCTCCACATGGAAAAAATGTACTCCAAGAATCATGTTTGGAAATAAGTTCTGTATCTAAAATCAGTACACAAAGTCGAAAGAACATAAAATATTTACCTAAATTATGATTTTTTGCATTATTTAATAATATACAGTTATGAAAATCAAAAAAATTTGCAATCTGTACAACTGCAATTTATTATTAAAAAAACGCACAAGAATGCACCATAATAATATTCAAATATATCTCTAAAACATTCACAAACTGAACTCGATGAAAAAACGAATTGTTTCTACGCGAGCTGTCAGCTAAGAAAAAGTTGAAACTCAATGTTGCAAAAACAAGCAGAATGGGTCCGATATGATTCACAATTGAAATGCCGAATGAACCAATAAATTGTGATATAGGCACTCCATTTCCTTGAAAAAATGAACAATCAAATAAAATTTTCTGTAATTATTCATTCATTTTTTAAGAATAAAGCCAGCAAACAAATAAATATACAATACAATACAAATAAGATCGCTCTAATCTACGAATTAGGCATAAAAATGGACAATAATATTTGCCTTGATATCTGATATAGTACAAGTTATATCTAAATATGATTCTGAACAGAATTTAACGAGCTGTATTTTCAAATGGTTTTCGATTGCTCATGAACTCTAATAAAATAAAACAACTACGCATTTATGCCACCCAACAAAAATATGAAATTCAATGTTATTGGTATATTAGCCATATTGTCATCCAGTCAGCCAGCGCCCTCTGTAGTGTATGCGACAATGCGCTCTTTCTAATGTCAATGGTTTCCACACATAAATTCGTATTTTTGTTAAAATAATTACAAAATGAGCCTAGTTTTGTTAAAGCTGACTCCCTTACCAAGAGTCGATTTTGAAATGATCGATGAATTTCATTTGAAAAATTTACAATGCTTTGGTACAAAAATGAAGAATGAAAAATTCAAACGGTAGGTTCCTTTTATTTACATGACATTCATTTCAGACTTTGTCTTTTATCGAAGGATGGAAAGTTTTGAATCAATTTTTATTTTAGCTCGGCCAACTGAAGAAAACCATAGATCACTTAGAGTTTAGTTTTTTGGAACACTGAAAAACTTTTTGTCTGTTATGGATGATCTGTTTTTACAACTATGAATAAAACATATGCCAACCATTTTGGTGGTAGTAATGGTAAAATTCAATGCAAAAATAACCTGAAAAAATATTTTCTGGAATGTAAAGTAATGACACGGAATATGAAGCAAAATTGGCACCCGCCAAGACCTACCATTTACAAAAAAAAACCTTCTTTAATTAGATGATTGTAACGTATTCACACCGAGTTGACAACAAAAACAACAAAAATGGCGTCTGTCAAATTGGATCATCAGATCTGTGATTGGATATTAAAAACCAATACACTTGGCAACTCCGCTCTAGACACGATCAATTTTATTGGTCAACAGACACGCGGCCAATTAAAATTCTTGCTTTTTTTCTGCAAATTCAAAGAGATCTTGGGAACGATTAGGCTGATAAGTATAATATATCCCTAACTCGATCCCACATTTTTTTCCATGAAGATGAAGATATAGAGAGTTGAAATATTCAAGTGAAACTTTGATGTGGAATTTTCACTAGATAGTTTACAAAATCGCGAAACGTATTCTGCTATAAAGTAGCTTACAAAAGTGTTTATACATTATGAAACGGATTGGGATTTGCAGTGTGTGGACGTTAATGTGTCAGTAATCAAATGAACGAATTGCTCTTCATTCTTATTACAATCTCAACAGATTTGTATCTGTATTCAGATTCATATTTGTATTCATTGTAGAGAGCTTCTCCATTATATAATATCTTGCCTTTAGATTAACATGAATAAAATGGGCATGGTAAGTTATTTTGTCAGTTTGGACGAATTTGAAACGTTTTCAGAATACTTCAAACACTTTAACAGAAGCCATTGTGAATATTAATGCTTTCTGAAAATAAAATCATACATATAATTGAATTTTTTTCCTTTCAATTATTTCTTTTTCGTTTCGAAATCACTGTTTGATTTTCTAAATGGATACAATTTTCTTCGATATTTCCCAAATGCCCTTCAAACATCCTATAAAGATAAATATTATACCTAAGATTTGAATGAAAACCGTTCACTTGAGTTCAATTTTTCTATCAGTTTATTTACTGACCTCTACTGAGTACGATTTTTTTTTTCGAAAACAGATCGATTTCAAATGTTCCGGAACTTTTAAGCAACTAATAGCGGAAGATCTCAAAAAAATGATGTAGTGTTTCCAAACAAATCGATTGGATATATCTAAAGAATATTAGAGTTTTATTTCAACACCAAACCGTTGTTTTGAACACCTCAACACGTGTTTTATTCACCAAGTGAACATCTTCAAGAGGAAGATTGAAGAAAATTGAAATATCTAACTGAATAATTCCATTCTATTACTCGATTAACAATGTCACTTCATTTGTAAATTACGCTTCGGAAATCTGAACAAGCTGAAATATATCATATTTGAAAATATTAGATGAAATGTGCCACAAATAATTTAATAGCTTCATAGAAATTCTAGTGGAAGAAACATTACAGTTGCCCATTTTACAGGATCTGCCACATCACGATACGGTTGATGATTGTGCTGTATTGATTGCTTAGAAATAGAAAATTGATAAAACCTTCATAGAATTCGGTTGAAACCTAAACATGTTTTGAGACAATGGTAGAGACTTTAAAATTCATAATGATTATCTACCATCAACCTCACAAATAAATGATAATGATAACTTTATTCACAAGAGTAAGAATACATTTTTTAAGGAAACAAGTTGAATGAAGTGCCTAGGCGATGAGTGCTACTGCACTTGTTCCGCAAACAATTAATGAGTATAATGTAATAAAAATAATACGTGAAATAAAATGATTAAAGTCAATAATGTCGCATCACGGAAAATATGAATGATGATTTGAAATATAATAAAATAGTTAAAATAATATAATGAAAAAGTTTTTATTTCAATCATTGAATTTTTTACATGTAACAATCGTGAAATACAAATCAATTCAAAGAACTGAGATTATAAAAAAAAGAAAAGAAGAAAAAAAATCACATCAAAGGTGCTGCTTCGTTCCCTCCTGTTCATGAAAGAGGACATATGGCTCAAGTTGAAATGAAATAGTTAAGATTAACTATATAGGTGATGCTATTGCAGGAGAAATAACATGATCAAGCAATGAAGATGAACAAATAAAAACCGAGATGGGTAAATATTTGTGTAGGACCTGTTTTATAAACTATAATCAAGAGGATCAATAACGAAATTTCTGTCATTTTCTAATACAAATTTTGTATTTTTTTTTAACAATGACTTATGAAATATTTTTCTTATCGGTTCCGGTATTGAATTATAAAGTTTTTACACGATTACTGGGTAAGTGAGTTTTTCCTGATGTTAAGTGTTATACTTGTGATTTCGGACTGAAGCTTCATTTTTACTGAAGTGATATTGTACATTTGTACAGAAATAGTATAGCTGCCGGAGATCCATAACATAACAGTATAGTCAATCTATTGGAAAGCGTACATTTTTTTAATGGATCAGTTTTAGAAATCTCGTCTGAATAATTTATAATGAATTTAATGTACTAGCAAAACTGAGCCCCGCGCTATAATACCTATAATATCTCAAGTGACTTTCTACTAAGGCGGAATATAGTTTTTCTACTTTATAGCGATATAGCCACAATAAGAGCCACCGGTGGACAACTGTTTCAACCTATTGGACATCGTCAGTACCGGGCAGGCGGTCCTCGATTGAAGAAAAAATGTGAAAAATAAACTAAAGTACTTGATAAAAATAGCTGAATAAACGCAAGCGAAACATAAGTGGAACCACCTATTGGTGTGGCACCCAAGTCAACTTGCCAAGTTTTTATGTCAGTGTTGGTGGAATTATTTTCCAGCAGCTTGACTGCATTAACCTTTCGCGATTCATGTCATTTCTAGGAACATGTGGATTCGATTTACCGATGGCATTTCAGGTTAGCTTTTTCAAATGTCTACTACCGCAGTTGTCGGTTGATTGGTTAAACCACCAACACTGACATAAAAAACTTGGCAAGTTGACACCATTATTTTTACACTTCGACACGTGTTTCGATCACCAAGTGATCATCTTCAAGAGGAAGATCTCCTCTGGAAGAGGATCACTTGGTGATTGAAACACGTGTCGAGGTGTTGAACTAACGGTGTTGGAAAAAACTCCAGTATTATTCAATTCTTCAGAATCGGTTGTTGTTAGGATTAGTGAGTTGCCAAGAATATCGCTAAATAACAGTACTCAGTGAAAATGAACTGTCCTGGTAATGAATATTATGAGATTCGCAAAAAAGCTTGAATTGTTTCTTGAATTACAGACAATTATACTTATTTTCCGAAACGTAACTGTTAATCATATCAATCTCATAGAATGAAATCTCAGTCGTTGACATAACATATTCGAAATTCATCATATGAGTTAAGTTTGAACATGAACTATGAATTAATTTCAAATTTATAGTTTATGAGTTGAATCGAATTCAATTTTTTTTCTATCTTCCAAATGTTATATGTCTATTATATATTCAGGGTTTCAGAAATCACTGGAACGTTTTGCTGCACAAAAATCATAATGATATTCATTCTTTAACGTTACACAAACGATATCCTTGATCGAACGAATAAGTGAAAGCGATTATTATGTTATCATTAATTCACCTAAAATCGATAAATAATTGTAGAGTTGGATATTAGAAAATGGAATACATTATTCTAATAATGGATGATACTAAACCTGATCGATAATGCAACTAAGCGTCCTTATTATCGCGCAGAAAATATGTTCACTGCTACAAAAACCTATATCATCGAATAGATGCCGTAAACTTTCTCTAGTCCGTCGGGTGGTGCTTCCTTCACACAAACTTTTATGATATTGGTCGTTTATACTGGTTGGTGATAACAAAAACCGTTTACAAAAATATGCGATAGGGTGACGTGAAAACCCATGTTGTACTAGCAGCATTTTTTATGGAAGAGAGATGAAATCAAACTGGAATTTTTGTATCATGATATAATGGAATGGAATAAGAATATATATATATAGCTGCCTACGTGGTCATGTTAGATGTAGCCTGGGAATTCTGGGTCTTCTAACTAGAACCACAAATGTGCGGTAGGCTCCTGTTGTTGACTCCGTGTTGTTTCCTACTTTCGGCAAACAAGTGTTGCCCACCTTTACATTTGGCTGCACCGCGGTGATGAGGCCAATAGCCAGAAACACGTGTCCGCGGTTTGCCCCTCTTTTTGGAGTATTATGTCCACTGAATTTTTTCATTTTTAAAAACATACAACTCACCCAGCTAATGCCGCGCAGAGAGTTGAAGGAAAACCATCAGGCACCTGTGCAACGTCTTCGACTTGGAAGATTCGTTGCTAATTATTTCCCACTATGATAAGCAGAAATAATTTCGTTTGGTCGATCCGACCAACCGATAGACCGGTTTCGGGGTGATTGTCCCATCATCAGTATCGGGCATGGTCTCCTCAGAACGGTGTGAACCGTCTGGGTAATCACGACCAAATGAAATTAATTCCAGCTAGTCGTAGACAGTTTGTTCGATCACGAAAAAAATCTAAGCGGAGTTGAGTCAAGTGATCTAGGTGGCTATCCAATCAATCTACTACCCCGTCCAATCCAACGATTAGGGTGATGTTGATTCAATCAACTCTTCAAGATGACTGCATTTATGTATGAAGCAACCTCCTCATACAACCATAGATTAATAACCCAGTTATGATTTTCAGTTACCCAGTTCGTGCAAATGAAGACTTACTCATGATATTTCGTGTTTTATCAAACTTCTTTAATGTCTACGTGATAAAATACTAATTTGAGTCGGATGAAAATATTTGTATTATAAAGGGAATTTCATATGAATGGGTCACACTATGAATATGCCGTTATATTTTAGGCTAGCTGAGTTGATAGTTGTATATAATATTCGTATATTGTCCGTTATTGGAGAAGAAAGTTGTATTTGTATTATGACTTACCGTTGACGTCAATTCGGACCCAGGAAATAATCGGTTCGTCTAAAGCATCGCTTTCCACCCTACATTCAAACCTGGCCAGCAAATCGCCTCTCGTTAGGGTCAATTGCAGCCTCGAAATCCCGGTTCCCACTCCGTTGTCGATCTCATTCGCACTATACTTAGCTGAAACAAAGAAAGAGTCATCGGTAATATTATTCAGAGTGCTTATTGTGAGGGCGAAATTGGCGAAGTAATTCTCGAGGAGCAATAGGGACAAGTGGATTCTTCAGATGGAAATTGGTGATGAGTGAAGTGTAGTGAAGGGTTTGGAAGAATATTTCCGGGTATGTGGTGAGGGTTGATGTTCGCTTTCGGTAAAATTGAATTGTTCACATAAAAAATTCAGTAGTCTTGCGAAGGAAACATGGCTGGAACTTAAGGCTTTCAACATACAGTCGGCAACATTTAGATTTTCTTGGATGATGGCCTTAGTTGATACAATAATACCATGAGCACTCATCATTAACTGTCAGTTATCTGTGCGAATAGATAGATAATGATATTTTTTGATGAATAATTTGAAAAAAGTTAGGCAATGTTGAGTTTTCATTCTGAGGTACGCTATAGTTCAATTTGAATATAGTGTACAATATTTTCATAAACAATGAATTGCCTTTTACATGAATGTAATACTTTCAATCATGCATCCGAGAAAAAGTACAATAAAATAAGAATGATAAACGTTTTCATATATTTTCATCATACATGAGATATTATGCAGTGATATAAACATATGCACATTTCATTTTACCGTGTGTTTCACTTCTGATAGAAAAACCCCCGTATCTTCCATAATAATTGAGATAAAAGGATCAAAATCTCAGAACTAATAGAAATACTCAAAATGCACATACAACCTGAATGGGGTTGGCTGAAATAATGTACAGATTCAGATTCTCGTCTTCAGGTTCAGATCCCCATCTTCCCCCTATGTATATATGATATTTATGTGAATAAACATTATTATTATTATTGTAAATACTTTATCTTATACGTACAAATGTGACGTCTTGACTTACTGATACAAGCTAAGGATGTAGTGTCAAGGAAATAATTAAGTCCAAAAGACAACAACCTACCAACCTAATTAGAAGTGACTTGAATGAACTAAGTATTCTTGGTCGAATTCTCTCGATACAGTCATCGGTTGATTTTGATCCTTTTCAGGGTTTTGAAACACGGGATGCTTCCTCTCCGCTTGGAGTTTCATTCACGAAATAAAGCTGTTACTATTTCACTCTGGTTACCAGATATTTTCTCAGATGTATATCTGGTCGAGCAACGATGAAGTCAATAAATTGAAGAAAATAGCCGTGGTAGAGAATGATAATGAAGGAAATTGAATTGAAACTATGTTTTTTACCACTTTTATTAAATGAGCTCTTATACAATAACACCACTGTAGCTGATAATAGGGGTACTTAGCTTGATTGAGTACATGAATTTTGTTTACTAGTGACAATATGGATATGCTGATTTGAAAACAGGTGCGTAAACGAAATCGATTTGATCATTTAACAGGTTGCACCCACAATGTGTATGCTTGTGATTTTCAAAGGATTCCAAATAATTGAGTTTGTATCCCTTCCTTGCATAGTGCAAAATTTCCGTATAGTTTAGATTCGGCGAATCATGATTACCTAGTCTGAAGGATTATCTTTGGCATTGACAAGGAAATCAGATAACCTGGCATGTGGTCTGAATGCAGGTAGGTCTAAGGTCTAAAATGAGAGGGTCTATTTGATCCCCCACCGCAACCCGCAACCTATTCACACTCGGTCAAATAAACCTAGCTTCTTAACTAAGCCGATTAGTTTGTATGGTGAGTAGTCTTTCAGGTCAGATGGTGGAAGAACCTGATTCTGTCCCTAGCGGTTAAGGCAAAAAGTATATGCTCTGCTATTTCATCATTTTTCAGACAAAGATGACACACATTGTCTTCCGACAGTCCAAGTCTCTGCATATGATGATTCAAATGACAGTGACCTGTGAGAAGACTTGTAGTTCATCCCTACTGTAGTCCAACAACTACTTGGAATCAAGCTTCGAAGGGTGAATAAACACCTTGGAGTGAGCCAACCCTGTAAGAATCTGCCAGAAGTCCATAAATCTTCTAGCCATCCAGATGTTCAGTGTCTGTTTGACAAAGCCCAAAGCAATGCCAATGACAGATTCTGGTCTAATGAAACTGCTTGCAGCACCCTCCTTTGCAAGAGAATCCGCAGCTTCATTGCCTTCCTGGCCATTATGGCCGGCAATCCAAACCAGAGATCATCTGTTGAGTCTTCCTACCGAGCAGAGTCGTTTTTGGCAATTTTCTACCAATTTAGACGTTGCTGGGTAGAAGCCAAGAGCTTTCAAAGCCGCTTGACTATCTTCGACTATTTTTATTGACTTGTGAGTGAGGTTGGGTTTATCCAATCTGTCCGCACACAATTCAATAGCGTAAATTTCCGCTAGAAATACAGTCGCATAAGTTCCTAAGCAGGTAAAAAACTCTGATGACAGGATGACAAGGTCATCTGCATAAGCTTGCAGATCAACTCGCCTTCTGTCGAGAGCATCAAACAGACTATCCACCAGGAGCGACTATAGAAGGGGAGATAGTACTTCACCTTGAGGGCAGCCCCTGGTGACCCTAAACCTGATAGCCTCGCCTTGAAGAGTCGTAGTTGCATTTCTGTTTACTAGCATGGCATAAATCTAGACAGTTATGATCGATTCTATACCCTTCCTAGTCAGAGACAATCCTATAGATTTAGGTAGTGCATTGTCGAATGATCCATCAATATCAATATCTGAATGCCACTGCCAGATTGTTTTTTCTGAAGAAACCCGCAATTATCTCTGTTCTCTCTCTCTCTTTCTTCAGAAAATCTGCCTGGACACACTGTTGTGCCTACCGAGGTTCTGCTGCTGGAAACACAAAAATCGTCTGTGAAGATTTGCTTTGTGAACAAATTCGACTGTCATGTGAACGAATTCGGCACCCATTTCTCGATACAATCAAAAAACTAATTTTGATTCCTGAACTGCAAAATTGATAATAATATTTCCAGGCCATGCAATAGCATAAATTACGGAAAGTAACAAACTTTTAAAAAGTCATTCCTGAATCCAAAACGGAAATTCTATGATTTAGAAAAATCAAATGCAAAAATAGCTCTTAATATTTCTGGTACACTTCAAAAAAAGTTGGGCAACTTAAAGGACATTATGATGGAAACCTTCAGATATAAAGACCCTCAAAAGACTTGAAACCGAGTGATATGAACATTGATGAATGTATATTATTAACAGAAAACTTTTCTTTCTTTTTTGAAAATTATTACAAGTAGTAACTTGGCAACTGTAGTGAACAACTGCTCAATGGAATAAAAATTGATAAGATTCCCTAGAAGTAGCGTCGGATAATTAAATAACTTTATAAATAACTCATTAGCGTCACTGAAGAAAATCAACTACTTATTTTCCACTCTCAAAACTTTTCAACGCCAATTAAAATACAATTAATTCACCGTAAACGCTACAAACCGTCCTTATCTTTCATAATTGTGCCGCTGGGGACCTCGACACATATTTCAGCTGAGTAGCTTCCGACAATTAGTACTGAAATTATTATTTCCTTCAAAATAACTCCCTAACTGTTTTGAAATTTATTTTGTATTTCATTTTCCCAGTTGCTTTGTTCGGATTTAAATCTAGAACGACGTTTTTGGGTGATAACTATTCGAAAGCTGTACTGTGCTGGGTTTTTGAAGAGAAAGAATATTTTTTGAGGTTTTTGAATTGAAATATTGAGCAAATATTGTGACTGAAACAATGTGAATTATATTTGATGAGTGTAACAAGTCTATCTCCAATCCTCACGAGTGGTTATGGACTATATAATTAAATTATTGCATGATTTGCAAAAATCATGCAATAATTTAATTATATAGTTCATGTTTTCCTCCACTGAAATAACAGGTTTCCAAAGTGACAAATGATGAAAATATAAAAATACAGGCATGTAGATAAAGTCCGCCGACGATGGAATAGAACGTTAATCAAATGAAAACTTGTGGTAAATGAATAAACTTATCGCGAAATTAGTTTTCAAAAATTTCCAAGACCAGAAAAATATTTATTTGGGAATATGGTTTTGGTGAATTGAAATACGCAATGTTGAGTCCTCCAATATCCCTTATGGTATTGACACTATTAGAGTCAAGTATGTGAATCACTCTGCTCAATTCTCTTCGACAGAAAACGTTGAAAATTTGAAGAGTAGCCTTTAATATCGTTCAGAGATTGCTGAACATTGTTCATTATTGTCGCTAGTCAGAACAGATGTCTGTGAATCCTGGCAAAATTGTCATAGTTCCTTCATCAAGAAGAGGAACCTGTATGAGATTCAACTCACTTTCTGTCGAAGATGGTGTTATTTTATTTGCAACCGAGGTGCAATATCTAGGAATTATTCTAGATGATGACGTCTCCTGGGACACTCATGTCTACACAGTTCAACACAAAGTGATATTTTCCATATGGACATGTCAAAAGATTTGTGGGAAATCTTGGCACTCCGGCCCTAAACAAATCTAGTGAATTTATATGATGGTTGTCAGACCAATGATTGAGTAAGAACCAATTTCCTGGTGGCCACAAACAACCCACAAACTTTAGCATCTTTCAGTATGGGATTTCAAATCCGGTTAAGCGTTACCGCCTCCTCTTCCATGATTGAAGGCAAATAATTTTACATCTTCAAATAGTATCGTGTGATCTCCTTGACTAAATGCGTGTTTCGCTATTGTCGATTTGTCTGTTTGACATAATTAACAGTTTCTCCAATGTTCATTCTGCAATGCACTGTTAACGGCCATGAAAATATTTCAAGATCTACCCTCTGTTCATAATTCACTGAAAAGAAAGGCTAGATGGACAACTCACAGGAATGTATATGCTACCAATTGCACGAAACATTCTAATGCGAATCGTAGTAAACTACTGGCTGGTACTGGAAAAATCACCCTCAATGGTTCCAACTCTCAGCTTTGAACTACTTCATACGAACGTTTTTCCAGGAGAGAGTAGTGGATCCCCTGGAAAAAGGAAATATCAGAAGTAGATAGCTGTTGCATAACAGTTGGACAGGTTCTGATGCAGGTGTTTACAGTCACAGACCCAATACAAACTTGCCCAGGAATCTATGCGATAGTAGGTCAGTGGTAATTCACGCTTTCGATTTGTGTGTGGAGAGGTTGCGAGCAAATAATCTCATATATGGGGCAAACAACCATGGTAGCATTCGGCTTTCACCGGGCAACCTCCAAGTACGTAGCAAACTGCCGATATGAAATCTCAACAATTTTTTGGTCAAAATTCTTGGTCACACTTACCTAGAAGGTAATGCTGCTGACCTTTTGGAGAAAGAAAAACATGAAATACCTGGACTGCAAAAATGTTCATACATCTTTTTCGAGAGAAACATACCACGATTGGTATATTGAATACATTTCAAAGCATTTGTACCTGTTTCAAAATTTGGTAGCAAACAATTTACTATTCAGCACGGTTGATCTATTTTGTCTAACAGGCCCACTATTGAATTTCTGTTGTTTGAATCATCGTTTTAAAAGATATGGACTGTCGGAAAACAGTGCGTATCATCTCTGTTTAGAAAATTATGAAACAGCAGAGCACATTTTGAGCATTTCCCACCGCGGACCAAATCAGGTATTCAAAGTTTGGGATTGTTTTACCCCTGACTTTTAATCTGAAAGTTATATCACTATATAAGCTAATGAAATTTGTCGAGAAGCTGAATTCAGTTGGTCGTGTTCAATTAGATGTGATCCCCAATAAACTCTTGCAGGTTGCGGTTAAGGGTCAAATAGAACCACTAACTTTGGATCTAACCTAGCTCAACCTCATATTATTTCAGACCGTATACACACTTTCTAGTTTGATGGAGTTGCTTCTCGGCAAATATGTGAAATGTTGAAATTTGAGCATACTACATTGACCGATATCTGTAAAATGCCAACTTTAGAATTAGCAAGTACTCTCATACAAAAACTGTATGGAATTTTAGACTTACGTTTCGTATCACCAGAATGTGTCCGTTCTGTGTAGGAAAAGCACGTTGAGGTGAAAAATTAGATGTATTCTTTTTCATAAATCACAAGGAAATTAGTCAGGATATTTGTTTATGTAGTGACCTAAACAAATTTTCTGCGTGTGTTTGAATCTAGTAATATATTTTGGCAAAAAAATTATTATACTTTGTATTCGAAAAATACAGGTGCTCTGTTTGAAAAAACACAGAAACTGTGCAAAAAATTATTTGGGTAATCATTTTTAATCACTACAAACAATCTAATTAGGAAATACGGAAACTAGTATTCTACATTATAGCGTGCAGCTTTCTATCGCATAACAGGCATCGATAGCATGCAACTCAATCGAAGTTCGAATGAGTGATTACGTTTGATAAATTGAAGAGATGCGATCACATTTACCATTTGCATATATTTCAACTCTAACTGAAACCTAATGGATAATTATCGAAACTGGTCGATATTTTCAATTAACAAGATTTAATGAATCGTTCTATTCTTTGCGATTGAAATTCTCCACGACTGACGATGATGTTTGTTTGGATTGCATGATGAAATTGCCAACTAATGAAATAGTGTTTCCCACAAATTATGGTTTCCTACATATCAGTTATACTTTTTGTTCCTTTGTTTGCCAGCTGATGTGGGTTGCTATAATTAGAAACGATTCCTCAGGAGAAATGATGATAATTCCCATTTGGGTTAATCCAAGCTATTTTTTCGAAAATGGTTTGATTATACGGTTATAACTAAAAAAGGATACTAGAGAGAATATGGAAGTCGAATATTTGATATCCCAATTATTGATTTGAATAGTTGTATCAATGGAGAATATAAACTAGCTAAGAACATTGAATAATAACAATTCATCATTCCACGCACTTTCGAAAGTGAATGTGAATTACTGAAAATGTTATACTTTTTGTTCCTTTGTTTGCCAGCTGATGTGGGTAGCTATAATTAGAAACGATTGCTCGGAAGCAATGGTAATACGATAATTCCTATTTGGGTTAATCTAAGCTGTTTTTTTGAAAATGGTTTGATTATACGGTTATAACCAAAAAAGAATACTAGAGAGTATATGAAAGTCGAATCTTTGACAGCCCAATTATTGATTTGAAGAGTTGTATCAATGGAGAATATAAACTAGCTAGGAACATTGAATAATATCAATTCATCGTTCCACGTACTCTTGAAGGTGAATGTGATGTACTCAAAATAACATATTTGAAACTCATTCGATGTATAGGTAAAATTTTATACGGATATGCCAATAGTGTTTATATAATTTTTTTTTTTAATTTATAAGATGTGAATCTTTAGTCTTCAGCAAAATTGTAGATGTACTGTATAAAAATAAAAGCCCCAGTTTTCAATCCACATTCCGAATTCATTTCAGGTAGGGATACCGAGTTTCTAAGATTGATATTATAGTAGCAAGCTGAAAAGTGTCTGAAGCAATTATTCAAATTTCAAAGATAATTTCATTCTTCTATGGTATATATTTGTTGGTAATGCGAAAGATCAGGATGATATGAAAATGTTGCGGTTCACGTTTATAACGTGTCCTGAATTATTGATGGCAATGAATTCAGAATGAAAGTGTACAAAAATTTTTTTAAAAAATCAACAAGAAGATGGAGCTGAATGTTTCGCCAGAACCGTGAAAACTCAAAACTAAGATTTTCAGCAATATTCTCAGATAAAATGAGCACATCAGAAACACTGACGGAGCAGTGTACTAAAAAAATTATGTTCCCTTCTTGTTTCCGAACTTACCCTACTATCAGCTATCAATAAATATAGCATCGACTGTTGTGTTAGGAATCACACTTTGAAAGGTAAGACCTCATTAGTTCTTAGCTCGGACAAGTTTTGAGAGTTGTTGTTGGTAGGGCAACGACAGCTGGTTAACAGAAAAACATATTTTGATAGATTTTTTAACAGATAGGAAAAGTTTGTACATTTTTAAAAGAGATTCGAACATTTTCTTAGAAAGAATTGATGAATTAAAAATGAAAGAATAATTGAGTTGAGTCTGTTAATATATTGTTATTTTATGAACAATGACGATTTTTCTTGGAATATAGTACCTACCTATCTTTTAGTACCATTCTAATACATACAATTTTCAAATTAGATATTGATATCCAATGAGTTATCCATATCAGTATTAATTGGTGGCAAAATTTCAAGCTTTGATGAATTATTCAATAAGTTCGGTACCCGGTAGGTTAGACGTGGGTGCTTTGTTAATTCACTCAAATTGACCGCCGTGTTGGTCGCTGTTTCAATCCCCAGACAGAACGATTGATTTTCACTTGCTATCGTCAATCCGGATTAGGAATCACACGTTCAAAGGCGAGACCTCGTTAGTCATTAGCTCGCACAAGTTTCGACTTTTGAGAGTTGTTCGTAGGGGTGCGACAGCTGGTTAACGGAAAAACAGATTCAAACAGAATAGCTGAATTGCTCTATTGTATAGAGTTGAAGCAATCAATCCAAAAGAAAAAAACGGAGCGTTAAGAATCCAGAACAAAGCAATATTAAAAAAAATATTACGAATTTTTCGAATAGTGGGACTAATGAAAATGTGCGCTTATTTTTTCTCAACTCTAGGATCTACATTATCACTGAATCATTCTTATGTTAATGCTATTAGATTTCAAGCTGTAAGGAAACTTGTCCACATACCTAACCCAAGAAATATACACTCCGAGAATTGAATAAAATACATAAATCAGAATGCTTATTTCAGATTAAGTATGTGGAATGACAAAGTTATCCAATCAAATCTGACCGCCACTTCAACATCCTTTTCGAAATAACGATGGCCGAATGAAGCAGGAAAAGCTGCTGCATAAGCTGATTGGAATTAAAAACCGAACAATAACTCTCTGTAAAGTCCCTAGCGAGCCACCGTCGTTCACAAGGCCTAACAGATAGCAGTCCATAAAGCTCCGGGCGAAAAAAGTCCGGCGTCCATTTCATTTGGGTCGGCATCCTTAGCAGATATAAATCTAACGACATTCAAGTCATCTCTCGTGAAGACCGAGATCTCACCCTAGAAGTGTATCGTTTGTTGCTTGGAATTTTAGTCCGTGGTATACAGAAAAAATCGGGAAAGTTTCTAATCACTTGATTTCATTTTACTAGTTCGGACGCCTTTTCTCTAATATGATTTAAAATTACCAAAAGAATAACTGAAATTGAAATTATTAGCTGAAATCAAGATGAAAGATGCAAATGGCCACACAGTAAAAAGAAATTGAATAAAGTGAAAAATTAACTAATTGAAAAAGAAATCGAAAAAGATTTCGGGTGTGACTGAACTATTCTTTCGATAGATCACTATTTATGGGTCATTCGATCGCTTTCACCTGAAGTCATTGTCTGCTTCGCCGGTTTAGCGAGAGTAGACCGTTTTTCCGCTTGATTACAGGTTAGACAGATTAGACAGATTAGACAATGGAAGTCCGAACTGATGAAATACAGGTTTCCATATGTTGCTTATATCTACGCTAGCTTAGCTGAATGCTTCCTTGGACAACATATACGTTGCTTCTTTTAACTTCCTCTTAAACCAGTGTTTCTGCCTGTGTCTAATATTATATTGGGACTACTTGAAGTTATGTTGTCGTCCTGTTTTTTCAGATATTTCAAATCATATCAAAATCATATTAGACAATGAAAGTCCGACTATGTGAAATTTACCATGAAACATTGTCAACCACTTCCAAATAATCCAATTATTAAACTGTCGAGCAAAATTTCCTGATAGAATTGTTTCACTGAAAGTTTGCCCAATTTATATTAGGATTTCTTATCGAAACTCAAAGGAATGCAACTGTACGGTAATTAAGAATTTTGAAAATAAATTTGAAATGTTAGTATCACTACAACAACAGTTCAAAACTTTGACTCCTCATTAGTTTTTCCTTCATGAAATATCTCATTAAAAAAAATATAAAATTGTATATTCATAATACTGTATTACAGCAATTTGGAAACTTACTAAATCAACTCTTAGATTAAAAGCTCTCTCAATTGAAACGTTGTGTGAATGTCCCCATATGCGAAGTATTTCTTCGTTGAAGCATGTCCCACACATGCTCGATGGGATTCAGGTCCGGTGGACCTGACTATGGACCAATCATTTGCATCCCAGTTTTGAAGGTGGACATCTAAGTCGCCTTCTGTTGTGGAGATCTACTTCATGCAGTCGATTTCTGACAGTATCACGACCTGGTGCGTCTGCTGCAACACGTTAACCGACTCAGGTGCTGTGATTTTCGGTTGTCTTCTTGCGGTTAAGACCAAAAATCGGTCTTGAACTGCAGTTGTAGCGCGTCCTCGCCCTGGATGTTATTCGGCTGGACTGCCAGTTTCACGGAAACGCCGCCACAATCGACTGATAACACTTTGGGAGACCCTCAAACGAAGAGCTACATCATTTTGTCGCCTGCCACCTTGAAGAAGCCCTACAGCTCTATTCATCTTAGCCAATGGTAAGTGATGGCGTTCCATGTTAAAGCACAATATTTCCAGTTTAATTGCTGAGCAAGAACTGCATAAAATGTACAAACTCGACACTTTCAGATTATTCATTTTAGCCGAAAACCTACAGTTTGTAAAA
>WOGN01000999.1:0-20981 GCA_015342105.1 Leptinotarsa texana | reverse complement strand
TGTAGATGAGTTTTCGATACTCCACCCCAACCAATTATACCATATCGTAAATGAGGCTCCACTAAACTCTTATATAACATGATTTTTTGTTTTTGACTAAGAATGTTTGCTATCCGTTTAAATTTGTAAAGTATGCAGCGTAATTTTTTAACTAAGTGGTCTATGTGCTGGTCCCATCTGAGATTGCTGTCTATAATTATTCCAAGATATTTTATTTTCTTTGAGGGTTTGATGACTTCCGTATTGGAGATTTTGATGTCATATTCTGGTAGAGAGTTGTCATAACTACTGAAAGGTAAGTAATATGTTTTCTCAAAGTTAATAGATAAAAGCCTGTGGTCGAACCACAATTTGATTTGATGAAGGTCATGCTCTAATTTCTGTTTCAAATTAAACCAGTTTTCGTCTTCGCAAAACAACACAGTATCATCAGCAAAGCTCAGAATATTAGAGTTGATGTCTTGTAAAAACAGATTATTCAAGTAAATATTGAATAAGATTGGTCCTAACACCGTCCCCTGAGGCACACCACATGTAATAATTTCCTTTCCACTTATATGATTTCCCACTTTTACCCTTTGCTCTCTGTTATAAAGATAACTTTTGAAAAGGTTATTCGCTATACCTCTAATTCCAACATCGTCTAGAAGCTTCAGTAAGGTAGAGTGGTCGACGGTGTCGAAAGCTTTCCTGAGGTCTATGAAAACAGCAATTGATTGTGTTCCCACAATATATGGTAGGTACCCGACAGGAATTGCGGTGATTGATTGTTCAACAACTTGCAAATAAAGTCGTATTGTATTTACCTGTAAACGAAGGCTGTTGTATTCAGAATAATGAACTTCTATTCATGTCCAATACATGCTGCAGGCCCCAAAGTAATAAACAAAGACCATTTGTTGATCCACTCAGTGGATTGGAGGGATTTTCTGTGAAACATATTGTATACATGTTGAATTCAATTTTAAAAGTTTTCTTCTATCTGCTTTCATTTGAAAGTTAAATCATTAGAAATCCTTTTCATAGTTAGGCACAGGTAAAACCTCTGCTATTCATATAGGTAAATAATTTTGAGGAAAATATATAAATATCAAATCACAAGTGTATCTCTCATTGAGACAAGTAGCATATTTGTGAAGTGACAATTGATGATGGACAAAACAAAAAAAGCCATAGAGAGCTTTCAAGGCTCCCTATTGAAATGTAGCTGAGAATATTCAGATTAAAAAATGACAGGGTTGTTTTTCAAGTGTTTTTTGGTTAATATTGCAGGATATAAGAATAATTTTCTCATCGGAGTACTTGCTATATATTTGTTATCAACTTTTGAGAAAGGAGGCTGTTCTTGTCAGTAGTAAGCCTTGATCCTCGAACTGTTAGACATCTACTTGGGAAATGCTAAATTTTTTACTTGACTTTTATTTCATCGTGAAAATGAATCATATGTGTGAAATTTTATCCCAGTGTAATTTTTTTAAACTATTACATGTGGAAAGTCGCGCATTATTTATCTTTTAGTTACTCAATTTCTCTTCAGAACAATTCTAAATTTCGATTACATTTACTTTTAATATTATTTATTTGGTATTATAGTACAACGAAATTAAATGGTTTCTTATTTTTATCAGATTACGATATTTCCAAATTAAAAATACGATTAAGGGTATTCTTTAGGATTCGTGGTGATCCAGCTCATTTTGACTAATATATTTTCAACTGATTTTGAAGGTTCGTGATCTTAAGTTAGATAAACCGAGATTAGTTACACTGATGATATTTGATGAAAACTATTATTGGAGGTCTTTATTATAATTCTTGAAATTGATTGATTCCTTTTTTATTGAAAGATTTCCACAATTTTTTTTGTATCAAAAGGGAGAAGTAAAACTTTAAGATTCGACATGTTGACAATAGTAACTATAATACTGAAATCATTCTTCACTTATGAAACGAATCAAATCAGTTCTTCTTTCATCCAACAAGAAAACTCGCGACATTCCATGGACCGTATCGTTTTCAGGTACATAGTTACCCCCAGAGATGTATTGATAGCTTCCATTGTTTACCCAGAATGGAAAAGCATTTTATACTCCGATTTTGTACTCCGTAGTATGATCAAAATTGGACGCAAAAGCGATTCATGCAGCGGCAAACCACTTCTACCAAAGAACAAACAACGGATTTCAAAACGGGTAGATGCAGTGATTGAAACCCTCGAAATAATTTTCCAGAATAATCCGCCAATTTTGGAATGTTAATATCTGAGGTGAATATAGAATTTCAATCACGATATGAATGTCATTATCTGTGGGAAAATATACAATTCAAGTCACGATACGAATGTTAATATCTGTGGGAAAATATAGAATTTCAATCACCATACAAATGTGAATATCTGTGGGAAAATATACAATTTCAATCACGATACGAATGTGAATATCTGTGGGAAAATATAAAATTTCAATCATAATACTAATGTGAATATCTGAGGAAAACTATAACATTCCAGTTACGACAAGTTGAAGAAGCATTTCTTTCTGCTCATACTTCTTTTGCGATTCCACAACTCCGGAATAATTGTTGAAAAGTATATGCAATCTTAGTATTGCAGTCCCCTGTGATGACATTTATAATGAAAATTTCTAGAGTAAGTTCACGGATTCAAGATTTGGAAACGTTTTTTATCTTTCATCCAACGACAAAATTCGCGACATTCCATGGATCGTATCGTTTTTATGCACTTTATCACCCCCAAAGATATATTGAGAGCGTCCATTATTTACCCAGAATGGAAAAACATTTTATACTCCGATTTTGTCCTCCGAATTATGATCACAATGAAACGCAGCGGCAAACCAAACAACGGAAGTAATGACGGGTAGATGCAATGATTAGACCCTCGAAAGAATTTTCCAGAATGAGCCACCATTTTTGGAATGTGAATATCTAAGGAAAAATATACAATTTCAATCACGAAACGAATATATAAGGGAAAATATATAATTTCAATTATGATACGAATGTGAATATTTGAGGAAAAATATAAAATTACAATCTCCGATTTTGTACTCCGTACTATGATCACAATTGGACGCATATGCGATTCATACAGCGGCAACCCAATTCTACCAAAGAACAAACAACGGATGTCAAAAACGAGTCGATTCAATAATTTAAACCCTCGAAAGAATTTTCCAGAATAAGCTGCAAATGTTGGAATGTGAATGTCTGAGGAAAAGTATACAATTCCAATCAATATATCTTAGAAAAAATATACAATTTCAATCACGATACGAATCTGAATATCTACGGAAAATTATAACATTCCAATTACGACCTGTTGAAGAAGCATTTTCTTCTGCTCATACTTCTTTTGCGATTCCACAACTCCGGAAAAACTGTTGAAAAGTATACGTAATGTTAGTATTGCACTCCCCTGTGATGAACTTTATTATGAAAGTTTCTAGAATATGTTAACGGATTCAAGATTTGAAATTGTCTTTTTACCTTTCATCCAACGAAAAAATTCGCGACATTCCATGGACCGTATCGTTTTCAGGTAACTAGTTACAACCAGAGATGTATTGAGAGCTACCATTGTTTGCCCAGAGTGGAAAAACATTTCATAATCCGATTTTGTACTCTGTGGTATGATCACAATTAGACGCAAACGCGATTCATGCAGTGGCAACCCGATTCTACGGAAAAACAAACAAAGGATGTCAAAACAGTTCAATAGAATGATGAGAACCCTCGAAATAATTTTCTAGAAGAAGCCGTCAATTTTGAAATGTGAATATCTGAGGGAAAATATACAAATTCAATCACGATACGAATAAGAATATATGTGGGAAAATATAACATTCCAATTACAACATGTTGAAGAAGCATTTCCTTCTGCTCATACTTCTTTTGCATCCCACAACTCCAGAATAATTGTTGAAAGATATATGCAATGTTAGTATGCACTCCCCTGTGATATCTTCACAGATTCAAGATTTGGAAATGTCTTTTTATCTTTCATTAAACAAGAAAATTTTCGGGTACCTAGGTACCCCCAGAGATGTATTGAGAGCTTCCATTGTTTGCCCACAGTGGAAAACATTTTATACTTCGATTTTTGAACTTCGTAGTATGATCACAATTGGACGCAAACGCGATTCATGCAGCGGCAACCCAACCAGAATAACCTGCCACTTTTGGAATGTGGAAAAGAAACAAACAACGGATGTCAAAACGGGTCGATGCAATGAATAAAACACTCGAAAGAATTTTTCAGAATAAGCTGCCACTGTTGGAATGTGAATCTCTGAGGAAGAGTATACAATTCCAATCACTGTACGAATGTGAACATCTTTGGAAAAATATACAATTTCAATCACGATACCAATGTGAATATCTTTCATTCACCAAGAAAATATGTTGTGGGAGGCTCCTATATATGGTTTGATGTTCTGGACACTTACCATAGGTAGAGAATGAACCACGTCGCCAACCTGATTTTATACCGTGGTCCAAACCGGCCGACTTTCATACTCAGAGAACGCTCAAATTCACCCTCTCTACGGCAAGGGAGCTGTATTGCCAGAGAAAGATGTTTTGGGGAATTCAAAAAAGGACTTGAGTGTGCCACAATAATAAACTTCCTGTTTGGAATCGAGCGGCTGTTCCCAAACAGGTAGGAAATTTCTTTGGTTAACAAGATGTTTGTTATAAACCTACTGAATGACAAACCAACGTACATTTTAAACATTTATTGAATAAGAATTAAAACTAACATTACAATAGCAAACACAAAAACAAAGAACATTTGGTGCATGTAAATACCTAAACATATAATATCAGGCAATTATCAATTAAAATAAAAAGCATGTACGCTAACGTTACCTTCAACAAATTTTACTATAAGTAGCAGGTACGCCGTCTTACTTGATTTTGATAACTCAGGGCAGAAACGATACCAATATATAATCATTACTTTTCTCACCATTTCATGCACAAGAGATAGTGTGACAGGTTTACCAATCATTTACAAGGAGTCATTATATTTTCCGAAACTTTACAAGGTCAGATTGAACTACAGGGAACATAATATCAATAACAAATAACATTTGGGTATAATAGTATTAATAAACAGATACACAATTTTAACACAATAAAAACCATGATAAGTGGTACGCACATAAATATTGGGTTCCGCTATCATATCTGGGACTCTGTTCACCTGTATTAGATTCGTAAAAATAGAAATAACTCATAGCACCATTATTTCAAAGGGTAATTGAATAAACATCGATTCGTAACCATAATACTACCAGTAAGACATAATTTCTATGGTCAACAAAAGTATAAACATTACACACAACTCATAGTACATATTATGTATAAACATAGATGACAAACAAGATATCATTACCTAAAAAGTTTCTCAATAAACATAGTATAGATACGACATACGACAATCATGGATTCAGTAACTCTTCAAAACACAGTCAATGAAATACAGATATTTATGCAGAATGGACTTTAGAGGGAGGCTGTGACAACACCTTTTAATAAATCTTCGGAGATCGTTATTCTCGACATAAAGACTACACTTTAGTTACCAAGGACAGTTCGGTTTTCCTTTTTTTAATAATACTCACGTAGAAATGAGATGTAATACTTCATCTTTATATAATAAACTGCTGTTACTTTTCTTTGGACTGGTTTATTCTAAGCTCTAAGGACTTTCCGGTCTTTGATTATTTCGGCATTGATATCGGTGGTTATAAACTTCGTTTCCAACTGATTCTACTTTTTGTTACACGTAATTTCACTGTCAAAGATTATTTTCACATTTAAAAACGAACTAATATTTCGCGTGGACTTTTACTGATGGAGTTCACTTCAATTTCAATAATTCAACTAGACTGATTACTTTGTTACTACTTAATTGCATCGGCGGAGATTCACACACTTCGACAGATCAAACTGACTAATTAACACTTCGGATTAACTTCGCGTAAACTTTCCACTAACGGAGACGGTCACATCTTGACTGGTCAAACTAGACTGATTCAATCAAAATTGTGCTTCTGTATTTATACCCAGAATAATGGGGCAATAACCCGAACACCTGCCATTAGCAGCTGCGCGACTTCCTTTGTTCAAGCAGCCGCCTGTCCTCATTATTTTTCGATAATAAATTATTGTTGACAGATTTATGATTATTAGATGGATGCCGCCAATTCTTCTCTCTCTCGATGACCAGAAGGCATCGGGGTCTTCGCTTAATTAAGCTAATTGGTCACGCGAGTTGTCTCGCGTTAATTGATCAATTTAACAGTTCTTCAGACTTACAAATTTTAATCTACAAGGCTCGTGAATTCGGATGGTTACAATATTAATTACTCCTCAAGCATGAACTATCTTGTTAAATGTCCACTGATTAATTTGATAATTTTTTTTCTAAATTAAATGTAATAAATATATAAAGCTCTTATGAAAATAACACCTAGAAATGTTTAATATGGTGTTTCTCACACAAATAAACATTTTAGTGATCAAGAATATGTCAAATTCGTGTACGATATTAACTCCTAATTGTGAATGTTTCCTTCACAAACTGTACAAAACACCGCTATTGGATTAATCACTACAAAATGGAACACAAGTTACACCATATTATTATCATCTTTATAAATAGCAGATCTATAATATTTTGGTGTTATATTCAATCGGAGGGATTTGTGAAAACTCGTTTATTAAAATCACAATCAAATATTTTTTACTGTGTGCGTTGGACTTTTTTAGGAGGTTCCTCATCTGAGTTCCTCTTCTGCGGCACTGAATGAAGCTTCCATGTGTCACCAATCCTGCAAAACCTGAATTTTTTCCGATGTCCACGCATTACTCTGGGATTGTCATAACACGTAGACTTCTGGCACTGATTAGCTGATCTATATTCTACTTCTACAACTCCCTGAAGTCGACTACTTCCCTTTTTCCGGTTTCTGTTTTCCGTCTGAAATTCTCGGCCTTTCTTCGTAACTGCTTCACGATGTTTCTCTGGTTCAGGAGAGAAAAGTCTGCTCAACTTCTCCTTCAATTGAGCATCATGGTCGGATCCATCTGGTGTTTTTTTTGTTTTAGACCTTCCACTATTGTCTGGTTCAGGAGAAAAAAGTCTTTTCAATTTTTGGTGAATTTCAGCATCACAGCCCAGTATTTTTGCTGCTGCTCTGTGAAGTCGACAACTTTCCTTTATCTTTTCTTTACTTTGCTGAAATAGACCTCCTTTGTCTTTATACTTCATCTCAGGTTCAGGACCAAAAAGCCTTTCCAACTTTTCCGTAATTCTAGCATCATGGACCGGTACTTTTACCTTAGACTTGCCATCAGACTCAGGCGCGAATGAAATTGATGATCGATCCTCTTTTTTCTCAAGCCGAACAATATCGCCTTCCTTTTCCTGTTCAGGAGAAAAAAGTCTTTTCAACTCTTTCTGCATTTCTGCATCACGGCCCGGTTTTTTTGTTTTAAAGTTTCCATCAGACACATTGTTCGTCGTACAACATAAAGTTTTCTGATTCTTCTTTCCCGATTCAGTCGGTAGTATTTTGACGCGGTCCATTCTGGAAAGTTCTCCTTTCAAATCTGATTTGGCGTCATGCTTGGCCTTCTCAGGTGCAGTAGGAAATAATGACTCATCTGCTGCTCTGTGAAGTCGACAGCTTTCCCTTATCTTGTCTTTACTTTGCTGAAATACACCTCGTTTATACTCCATCTCAGGTTCAGAACCAAAAAGCCTTTCCAACTTTTCGGTAATTCTAGCATCATGGACCGGTACTTTTGTCTTAGACTTGCCATTAGACTCTGGCGCGAATGAAATTGATGATTGATCCTCTCTTTTCTTAAGCCGACCACTATCGTCTCCCAGATGCCTGTTCACTGTTGTCTGTTTTAACTGTTCTTTCACCAAATCTGCTTCAAAATCCTTTTCTGGTTCAGGAGAAAAGAGTCTCTTCAACTTTTTGTTTATCTCAGCACGGTCTACTCTTCTTTCTGAAGTTGATTTGGTTTTGTGTAGGTACCTCTCGGGTCCAGAAGAAACTGAGGATCTAACTTCTGTTTTCTGAAGTCGACCACTTCCCGTTGAAACAGACCGTTTCAACTCCACTACACCTCCTCTATTCAACTTGTTTCCCACCATCACGGTCGGGGAATTCTTCTTTTGGATCTGGAGACTTTTTATTGAAACTTTTACTGTTTTCGTGAATCAATTACAAATTACAAAACAATTGTCCATCAAATGATTACAAAAACAAACAACAAATATATTGTAATTTTCTGAAACAAAGTTGAACTGATTATAATAGTAAATTCACAGTGCAGCATCTCGAAATCGAAAATCATTTTTACTTCACAAAACTACATAGTTTGTATTGCAATAAAACAATACAAACGTCAGGTATGCTTGGTATGAACAGCCGTAGTAAGTAGACGTGTCTATCGGTGCTCCGTTCAAATAACAGTGAAACCTTTTGAAACCTCATCAAATAAGTGAATAGTGACTGAAATTGTTGTGGTATTTACTCATAAAAAAATGCCACTAACAAGAGACCAACTACAAGAAATAAAGGTTGTTATAAAAACTTCAATAAATGAACTCGCTCGAGATAAAGGATTCATGTCGATTCTAAAGCCGGGCGCAAACGACTCGTGTACTTCGCGAATAATCGTTACTTGCGTTTACTTGCCATGTCGTGTGAGTGGGTTACTTGTACAATTATTTGCCTTTCGTTGGTTTTCCATTTGTGGACGGTAAAAATGGCCCGAGTAGAAGGAATCACGATTATTCGTTCACTTGCCACGTACACACTTGTCTATACTTGTATAGGCGCTCAAACGAAATGCACAAATAATTGGCTATTACTGCGAC
This sequence comes from Leptinotarsa texana, assembly GCA_015342105.1. NCBI lineage: Eukaryota > Metazoa > Arthropoda > Insecta > Coleoptera > Chrysomelidae > Leptinotarsa > Leptinotarsa texana. The sequence continues at coordinate 12,058 of WOGN01000999.1, read as the reverse complement.
TATTCAATAGTTTTCAAGGCCTAGCAGAAGCGTACAGACATTTTGTGTCTGTTTGTTTTATAAATTGAAATGGAGGGGACAAATGACACTGTTTTGGAGTTTCTTGATTTTTATGAAAATGAGCCGGTCATTCGGATGGCTAAACAGAAACACCATAAAAATCGTAATACAATTATTGATGCGCGGAAAAGAATACACAATAACATATCTGTCCATTGTACTATAAATGAACTGAAGATAAAAAAGATTCGTTAATGGCCACATTTCGGTCTCTCATTAAAAAAGTTAAGGCTACATCTGGAACTAGATCCGGCGCCGTAGAAGTTGGCAGGCCTACTTGGTTTGCGTTCGAAAAAATGGCCAGATTTTTACACGGCATATGTGAACCCAGAAATACCCAAAACACAGAGGTAAGTAAAAATATAACTTTCTATTATTATCATACATTATTATTAATATGAGACTCAAACAATAACTTTCTTGCCATGGGACCCTTCCTGTTGTTTTAAAATATTTGCATAATTCATTTCGTATTTCTTGAACTTCATGTCCAGATTTTCTTGGTAACGTTTTGAGTGGCAGGAATGATGCCATATTTTGGTTACCGTGACGCCTCGTGCTAGGCAAAATTTGACCGTCCTTTTCCATATCAAAAGTACCTGGTGGTGAATAAAATGTGGCAGCATTTTTACTTTTTTTTACACGCTTTATATTAACTCCAACTGTATGTATGTATGTATGTATGATTGTTTGTATGCATGTTTGTGTGTAACTTTCGAGATCGGGATCTGTATTGACAGAATTATCGGCATTATTGCTTGATCTATTCGCTGGCAGACGGCACTGTTCGTAACCTAATCGATATTTCTTGATCTGCTCTCGGGCAGATGGCGGTGTACATAACGATCAATTATTGCTTGATCTATTTGCGAACAGATGGCGCTGTACGTAACTATCAATTATTGCAATCAAATCAAAATGTAGTTTATTTTCGAAGATGAAATCTCATTGACAAAGTGTTGCTTTTCTGAGAAATATAAGATACACAACTTAAAAGATATTGTCGAAGATAAAATATCATTGTCAAAGTGTTATTATTTGAATATTATAAGTTATATGAAATAAAGGTAATATTTGAATATTTGATGATTTCAGTATTTTGTCAGTAGTCAGAATGTGATGATATATATGCTATATATTGAGATAAATAATAATAATAATAATAATTAATATATGTAACACATAAATGTGAGTATGAGAATATAAAAACTATAAAGCATAAAAATATAAGGAACTTATAGAATCATAGAAAATAACATTAAGTATCAACTTCGTAAACATTTTCAACTATACAGTTCAGAACTAAACATCAAACAAAAAGTTAAAACAGTCACATAATTTAAACACCAGTTGGTACTGAAACACAATAATTAAAATGAATTGCTTATATATTTTAAATTCCTGTCTGAATAGAATTCGTCTGAAGAATTAAATGCCTTTGAAATCAGAAGCAAATGGTTAACCATTTTTTTTTTTATTATATATGACAGACCTCTCTATTTTTGATGATATCAGAATCAGTAAACCTATATTGAGCTTATTTCTGGTATTCCGTCGTGGTGAACTGAACATTTCCGTCCTGTATTTTTTTGCATCAGACATAACATTTCCAATATAAGTATGGAAGGCAAGGTCAAAATGGTCAAAATTTCATGCTTTCTGAATAGAGGTCAACAGGAATCTCTGAATCCAACTCTACACATATTTCTAACTACTCTTTTTTGTAGTACAAACACCCTATCAAACATGTTTTGGCAACACGTTCCCCAAAAACAGATACCGTATCTCAGATGGGAATCGATGAGAGCAAAGTACACACATTGGTCAAAAGCAACACCGTAATCATGCCTCAGCCACCGTAATCACCAGATTTGCGACTTTTTTCTGTTCCCAAGAGTGAAGAGACACATAGGACGGCGTTGAGAATATTAAAGCCGAATCGCTGAGTGTATTATATCTGAGGAGGACTAGTTTGAAGTGAACAAAATAGAAATTGATGAATAAATAAATATTTTTTTTTGAGAAACATGGAAATTTACTCAGTTTTTTAAACAGCCATTGTATATTTCCACTTTGTCCAATCTTTGCAGAAAGTCTAGAAATATGAGATATAAGGAAAGTTGCGAAAGATTACGATAGTTGTTGAATAATTGCTGAGTTGGTGGTTTTTGAATTATTGGTACTGTTTGTTGGGAAATTTGGATTGCACTCGACTCCTTGCTCATTTTATATTGCATTTATTTTGACAATAATTTTGAACCGCTGGCAGTCTGTCAACATTTATTGTTGAATCTGCAAAACTTCGGGTGTTCCACAAGGAAGCAACTTAGTTCCACTTCTCTTTAACGCCTTTATAAACGACATAGTTGAGGTGATTGACATTAACTGCTTGATAAATGCGGATGACATGAAATTATATTGTGGGATCAATGGCATCTCAACTCTTCCTCTATCTGAAACGTGTTGAGCAACGGTGTTTTTGCAACAATCTTCCTTCAAGCGCGAGTAAATGTAATGTAATGACGTAAACAGTGAAAAATCGTCCATTTTCATATCATTATTTGATAAACGATGTTCCACTTCAACGGCCTCTCATAATCACCGATCAAGGAGTTACCTTCGACACAAAACTTTCCTTCGTACCATACATTGAGCCATTCTGTCTGCTGCGAACAGAGTGTATGGATTTATTGTTGGGAATCACACGTTATTAGGTAAGATCTCGTTAGTCCTTAGCTCGCACAAGTTTCTTAAATTCTGAGAGTTGTCATTCGTATGGGGGCGGCAGCTGATTAACGGAGAAACAGAACAGAACAGATTTTAAACAGATTGCACGAATCTCCAGATATTTCTCGGATCCATCCACATCGAAAACCTTATACTAAGCTTTCGTCAGATCAAAATTAGAAATTGCATCCATAATCTGGCATCCATCTCATCAGTTTTATACAGAGAAGGCTGAATCATTACAACATCGTTTTCTTAAACGAATCTCCTATAGATCAGACAATATCTATCCACCAACTGGATTTCCCCATGATGCATTGTTAGCTAGACTTGCTATGAATAGCTTGAGTTGCCGTCGTGATTGTCACTCCACAATTTTATTAAAGCTGATTAAATAATTTCATTATTGACTCACATATTCTGCAAAAACTTAATTTCAATGTACCTAGACCAACCTCTAGAGTGGTTAATCCTTTTTATCTGCTAACACCACGTACAAATATTCTGAAACCTTTACCTCTGCATAACATGTGTGTCAAATGCAATTAAGCAAGTTGTCAATTTGGCATTTTTTACTGTTTGGTCTCTGAGATTACGCCTCTCCACTTCAGCTAATTCTATATATATTGTTTTCGTCTTATGTTTGTTCTAGTTCTAACATACGAAACTGTTTGGAAACTGCGCAAAACATGATGCGTGCAAACAAAAAATCTCAAATAGTCCGAAATAGTCTCGGACACATGTTTAAATCAGAACGCTATTGAGGCGACCACTGTGCCACCTATCGTATATATAAAGAGATGAAGACGAGAAAATACTATTGATCATGACCATTTTGTTATGTAGCGTATCCTTATAGTCAGTTCAAATGTTATCTACCCTCAAACATCAATTATTCAACTCAAATAAATGAAAAAACATCCTAGCAAATATCCGAAACAAATTTCCACATGAATGTGCAACGGGGACAACCTCGAGAGCAAGAATGATACGGGACGGTTCAAAACAGTTTAGGATCATTTCGCAGTCGAAACCAGAACAGAGGATTCATCAGTTCGAAATTATCCTCAATAAACCAGAACGCTCTATATCAACTGCGCATGATCCTGACGTATCCTAGAACCTGAATTTCGTTGAATCCGAACAAACCTCTTGTAACATATTCTAATTGTATTGTGATTTTACTTATATCCCTGTTCTGTAATAGTGTATAATCTGTAGAACAGTGTATAAAATAAATAAAAATATATAAATAATCGTTCTCTATTAGAACATGTTTTATTAATGCCTCTTCATCAAAATTTCCAGCGCTCTTAAAAATGAAACACTGATTTCCTTCACAAAAATAACTTGTGTTCAATACAAATGAAGCATTTTCAATAGACTTTCAATGCTAATATTCAAGCGATATTGATACTTTCGTTTTATTTCCTGGATAAGAACTGTATTATAAGATAACCTCACTTTCGAAATCACCACAATCTGGTTTTAGATGCAGCAAATATTATGTTTTTACCATATGTTACCAGCGTTACTATGAATGAAATATTCTTTTTAGGTTGATTATTTACTGACAATCACACAAATGGTAGGTGTGTACTCCGGAGCCAGAATAATCAAATATACTCCAGACATGGGCGGGTCGTGCAATTATTTCATTGTTTTCTCAATCTGCATTCTTCTTCAATTGGATAGTTATCAATTGTTTGATATACCTGAGATATAATTAATTATCAGTGATTAGAACTCGGATGGAACCACAGTTCAACAAACTTGATCTTTGTAATTTTTGTCATGCTACTTCAAATTATTTTCTGGTTATGCCAAATCTGAATCGGAGGAAATATTATTGATAGTGAGTATCTTTAGATTCGTGTACTGGATAAGCCATCTAACCACCTATAAACAAATGCACAGATGCACCCTCAAAGAATGTATATACGTGGATTTCATGTGCTATCTCGGAACTTCTTTTTATGTTGTGATTGTCTATCAATAAAACTAACCTATATGTGAAATATCAAAGTTTTTATCAAATGTGAAGTGAGGGCAGCCTTCATTCACGCCGGTATCCAGGCCGGGGTGATTCAGATAACTACATACAGGGGGCCATGTATATGAGGAGGCAAACTTTGAAATATTCATTTCCAAATGAACAAGAAATGTTTGAAAAAACTATAAAACTATAGGATGGCAGCGAGAGGGAAGCAACAGCCATACAAAGAGAGAAATTTGCGATTTTAGGGTCATGAGTCAGACAAATTACCACTGTCGCTAATAGTTGGTTGATCCTCCATTGCGAAATTCCGTTGTTTTTTTACTATTATGGGGCTACTTTCTATTGCGTAGCACTAGTGCGACAGTGCCTCGATAAAAACTTTCAAGGTCCTTGGATTAGAAGAAGGGGTTCTACAAATTGGCCACCTGCTTTACCCGATTTAATTTTTTTTTTCTGGGGGACGGATAAAATGAAAAACCTACGAAACTGAAACAGAAAGAAAAACACCATTGTTTTTAAGTTAATGGTGCTGATGAAGTATATTTTTCTGTTTAGTTTGGCTTTCTAGTTTGATTAAAAAAAAAAACTTCAAAACAAATGACTTATTCAGGGAATGCATAGTATGATGAATGTAAAAGGAACCAAACCTGAACAGCCTCCGATAGAGATTGGAGGTAAAACTAAAATTTTCTTTTGAGTGAGTCATTAGTTTCGTTCCTTTCGAAAGACAATCGCTACTACCGAATGTAGGAGCGGTCGCTAGACAATTCCTCAAGAGGTAAGAAGTCTGCGTACTCTAAAACGCACTTAATGGCTGTAATAATGTCGAGTTGAAGTTATTAACACGTTATCAGGTCCTCCATGCGAAATGTAATGGCTGCCTCAGGCGTAACACTCCCTAATTGATGCAATTCATTTTATTGTCTCATATTGTGGATTGGTTTGTAGTAAAACAAGAAAAGAGGAGGAGTTTGTTAATTCATTGGCTCGACGTGATTTGAATTCAATGTAATGTATAATTACTTATGACTTCACGCCGTGGCATTAGTTATTTCAGACAGAATATTCAGGACCGGCTTTGAAGATATATTTTATTATTTTTTTGCATTTTTGGTAGGAAGAGACAATGAATAAAAAAATACAGAAAGTATAGACAATGTTTATGAATTCAAATTCATTTATTTATTAATCCACCCAGAAGGATCCCAAGGGAGTGGGTGTAACACACTCTGTTTGGACTCTATCCTGACCAGATGTTATAGTGAAGCGAGTCTTCGAGAGTAGTATCAGTTGTTCCCACTATTTTGTCGGGTACTGTGAGACATTCAAGCAAATACCATGTTGTAATCGATCCAGGCCATAAAGAGGTTACGCTTATATTGTATCGAGTCCTGTGTTACATAGCTATCGACGAGCAGGTTCTTCTTATATCCAGGGACTCCATTTGCTCATATACCATTTCGATTTCTATGTTAACTACGGAGAATATTCGAGTGTATAAGATAGTCTTGAACAACTTATAAGACAAATTCAAGAACAAATCTCCAACTTCGGCGCCCCCAGACGAAGCAATTCGAAATATGAGGCTGTCTTTCCAGCCATCAGTTGAAAATTCTGATCAGATGGTGATCTGGGCCTGGATCAGCAGTTCATGGAATCCACAAGGTCTTTCCGAACGTGATCAGGAGTTATTGGATTGTGCAGTCCAACGCATTGTGTGTCGAAACTCTTTGCTGAAGGCTGATGATGTTCATAAATATCCTTTCGGAATAGAAGGATTACACTTGAACAACGGTCGCCGGATTATCCATGTAGGGGCTATTGAAATAAGCGGGAAGGTTTCTCGCGGAACTTGAGGTTTTTGCTATACGTCTCATTTGCCTCCTTATTGACTTTTTTATACAATTTGACTTATTATTCTGACTGTCATCATTGTATGTTTTGCTCTCCTTGCGAAGTCAGATGAGGTTGCGATGCAATCAATATGAAAAAACATTTAGTTCAGTTGATACATATATATGTTGGTTAAGAATTTTTCAGCAATTCTTTTCTTCATCATACTGAAGGGGAGGTGTTCCTGTAGATATTTTGAAAGTTATTTCACTCGCAAGCTTGCCTAATGAAAGAATGAGATTCGTATCTACTCATTATTTTTAGAGATAAATATAGAAAATTACAAAATGTTTCCTTGTTTGTCGCTAACTCACAATGTAATCGAGATAATTCCAATTATTTCACTTCATTGTGATTGTTACTACATAATTTCATTATAGGATTATAGGATTATAATATTGACCCCAAATAATTTTTCTGTGTGGGAAATCTGAGTTGTTCTATTGATATTTCTGAAAACTAAGACCTTCGACAATCTAAAAATTGAAATTGTAATTGAGAACTTTAAACAAGTGTACAAAATTTCAGTTCACCTCGATAAGTTACTACGTAGAATCAATATATTCTTTAAAAAAAATCTGTTTCACTTTATGTATTTCATGATTTTGTCTATCAAAAAAAGCAACGAATTGCACAAGTTTCAAAGTAACGTTATTTTTCAAAATATCGCAGAATCTTATGCGAAAACTTATTCTGAAGTGCAATTTTGAGCTCACGTACAAAATTTCAGACGCATTCGAAGATTGTGAGCAACCTAAATAAACATTTTCAGTTTTGACAATGCTTTATTCCGTATATATGTTTTTGAAGTAGCGCCATTCTAAAAGTATATTTTTCTACAAAATCCAAATAGTGGTATTAAAATTCCATTGCCAATATATAAGCCAACAAATATATATGGAGTGGTTTAAAACTCTGGCTATTGGAGAAGCCCACAGGAAGCCATGCATCTGGTTGAGATACATAGGCGACACCTTCATAATATGGAACTATGGGAATGCAAAACTAGACACCTTCCTGAAGCACATCAATCACGTAAGTCCTCACTTCTACAATGAAGAAGGAAATCCACAACGAATTGCTTTTCTTAGACATATTGGTGAAGAGGACTGACACTAAATGGAAAACATCTCTACATCGAAAACCCACTCATATAGGACACTATCTGAACCAAAAATTCAACCACCATCACTGGACTTAGAGAGGAATCATCAATACTTTACTAGACCATGCTTTCGTGCTCTGTAATACAAAGAACGGTCTCGAAAAGGAACTAGGCATCGTCAAAAATGACCGTCAACGAAATGGTTTCTTCAGAGTGATGCTAGAACAGGCTTCAGCTAGAAGACAGCGAGAGTTCCGCAAGGAAGAAAAGCCACCGCAACCAGTACTTGTAGTTCTCTACATCAGAGGATTATCGGAAAGTATAGGAAGGATTGGGTCCAAGTATAACATCAAGACCTGCTTCAGATCTGGGAACACTATCCCTAGCCAAAAACCATGCCACCAAACGCAGACTGCGATTCTAAAAATTGCATTTACCGTATACCCTGCAAGTGCGGAGAATCATACATCGGTGAAACTAAGAGGGGAGAAACCAGCAAATCCGGAATAGTAGAGCATGTTTGGTCTCATCGACGTAACATCAAGTAGGCTCAAGCTGAAATCATCCACAAAGAGGAACACTGATTCAGGAGAAAATTCAAAGAAGCGGTATGTATGTTGTCCAACAACGCATTTAGCCAAACTACTGTAGAGATTTGGAACATATGGAAACCTCTAATCAAGCAAAATGGTCAGCTCCTGCTAAAAGCGATGAAACGGTGAAAGGGAAGAGGGGATAGGTGAAAGCACCCGTATAACCTATAAATAGTCATCTCGGAGGAATAAGTCCAGTTATCATCGAACACGATTCTGGATACTAACAATCGAAAAGAAGTGACGTAACTCGGTTTGGAATCTTTAAATTTTCATTTTTTATTTTTTGTTAATAATATTTTTTAATTTCCAGCTCTTATAAATATTTCAATTCATAATTTTTTTTGGTTATTGCTAGTAATGTAATTTCTTTGTAATTTTAGTTTTTTGTTTAATAAAATTGTTACTTTCTGTTAATCTTTTTATTTTTTTTTCAGGTATTTCAAATAAATTTATATTAAGTAGACAATGGAAGTCCGAATTGATGAAATACATTACGAAACATTTTCAACCACCTTCAAACACACCTTTTCAAAAAATTCAATGAGGTTTGTTAGAAAACTTTTATGATTGAAATATTCTCTGAATAATACTGTGTAATACTTTTAGATATCATAACCCTAGTCTCTGTATAAATTCCACTCTCAATCTAGTCCTGAAAAGAATTCAATGTGTATGTTTCCAAAACAGCATATACACAACATTTTATGTTCTTTACTAGTCTTTGTCCTCTTGCATGGAATGTAGAGAAAATATTTTCAGTCATCTCTTGATGGTGCTAAATTGCTTGGCGAAACGTACTTCAAAAGACAGTACTTCTCTTCTGGTGTGTGAGAAAAGGAACTTCAATAGATTCAATTCTCAGGATCATTCACAACGTCAATAGTGCGCAAATCAACAAACAAGAGCTTCTTCGTCTTACTGAGTTAATCTTATTTAATAGCCTACAACCACAAATACCCGTTAATGATGTTATTGAGTGGAAGTTTGTACGTGACAGTGCAGAAACTTCCCCCAAAAATGGTAGTCATTTACATGTCCAGACATAAGTGTCACTTTTCAGTTCACTGAATAATTTTGTAAAATAAACGACAAGAGAATTCAATAGAATATTTCGATTGTATTACAAAGAGAATGGAGAAACGTATAACGACAAAAAAGTATGAATACAGCAAAATATACAGTCCACAACGCAATAAATTTAAAAGAACTTGATTTAATTTTCAGTTGATTACTTGATTTGAAAGCGGGTTCGATGGTATTTCAACAACAGGAAAAAATGCTGCCATTTTTATTTTTCTCTTAAATTGTGCAATCTAGACCTATTTCTTAAGATCAAAATTATGATGGCTAAATTGACTACGATAATAACAGATACTAAAATTGAGACGGATACTTGAGGAAAAGACAGTGCTTTCAAAAATTATTCTACAGCGCCATCTAGTGGTTAGTTAGAGAAAAATTGATAGTCTAGAAGCCTTCTCTATGAAAAATTACTTATACATGTCAAGTTTCATCACTATCGGTTGAGCGATGTAGAAGTTTATCACTTACCAACCAACCAACAAACATCCATTTTTATATAGTAGATTAAAAAATATATTCTCATAGTGATAAAGCATAATTCATCTTTGATAGTGATCAACTGACATCATAATTTTAATTGACCATCAGCATTATCGGTATTGGCTGATACACTGACAGACTGTTACACTTCACATATCAAAAATCTGTCTTTATTGCAAATGAAATGGAATTTAATTCAAATACAAAAGTACTGACTAATGATAATACTTAATTCAATTTTGGATGCAAAAATAATGAGCTTTCTATACTATCAGAATTTTGCTTCCCAGAAATAGTGTCACCTTTGTAGGTGCCTGAATAAGAGCTAGAGCAAATGATTCATGGGCCTGTTGAAGCCTTGAAGAATTGATAGTGGCATACAGAAATAAGTTGACCATTATGGGTGCGAAAATACTCAGGAGTAACTATCAACAAAAAAGATGACGGGTGTGCCAATCATGGTTCAATGAGTATAATGAAAACAATTTTCTCACACAAAAATACCGTCTTTCAACGTGTTTTTGCTAACTAAGTTAGCATAATTAGGAGATGAAATCTGTTGTGAAAATTGTTTTCATCAGATTCATCAATGATACTATAAAAAATGAATTGGTAATGAAAAGTAAAATCAACGGAAAACGAATCATTAATCATTACTGACAAATTAGGAAAGTAAAAAAAAAATTGAATTATTATTTCTCATCACACATTCTGAAACAAAACACTGTGATTAATTACTGTACCATTTGGATTTTCTTTTATTTTTTCTTGAGTCTTTGTTCGATTATTCAATGCTCAAATACATTTTTTTCATAGATTATTGAGTTCTCAGTATGGTTTCAACAGTTTCTCAAATGAGGTTGAGGGTAATTAGGTAGTTTTGAAAAAATATTCTTATCATTATCGTCAATTCTGAATTCATAACTTCTCTTCCTGACAGAGCCCAGATGGAAAATATATTGCTAGCGGAGCTTTGGATGGAATCATAAACATATTTGATGTAGCCTCGAATAAATTAGGACATACCCTAGAAGGTCATGCCATGCCTATTCGATCACTGTGTTTTTCCCCTGATTCTCAGCTCCTGCTTACTGCATCTGATGACGGGCATATGAAGCTATATGACGTGTAAGTGTGACTTTACAATTGATGATTTTCAACAAATAATTAATTTTACTTAGGGTACTTAGTATATAAGGAAATGTATCCAATTTCCATGGTTATCATATCAATTAGGAATGGTTTTCGGTTCATAACACATCCATGATGAATATCTAAAAATATCTGTTTCAATCCTTTCAGCAATGTTTATTACACATATTGTTTCCAATTATTTATTTTATTCTGTTGGATGATCTATATATTTTCCCAAAGAGTTTTCATTAATAGTTTTTTAATTTTTCCATTTCTTTCCTCTTGAAGTTCATTTTTCAAGCTCATAGAGAAGTACGAAACTAAAAGTGTATTTCCAAACATTTTTTTTCACTTTTCTGATTGTCTAATCAGTAGTTTATATGTGTCATAGTTTCATATGGTTTTTCCATCAAAATACTCTTGAAACATGTGATAGTTAATATTTTTAGAAACAGAACGGACACATACATGGAACACTTTCATCTTCAATTTGGATGACATTACAGATGTTCATAAAATTACAACTTTATGTCACGAATGAGTTCAATAGTTTTGACACAGTTATCTCCTAGCTGTGAAAACTTGTTTTAGTTTTCCTTTTAGTGTCTTAAGACATATCAAGTTGTTCAAAGGAAATAGTGATTCAGAGAATGAAAATAAAGAAGAATAATTTGAAAGAGATCATCATATATTTTCATATTCCTTGGGTACTTTATCATTATATGATTTCAATGTAAAATTTTTGCAATATTTTGATTATGAGAAATGTTCTGATTTTGTAAAATTTTTCACTGTATATATCAAAAACTACACTGGAAACGATTCGATCTATTTCTGATCTTTTCACTCCTGGAAAACCTGTACACCAATCTTAATGACAGAGAATCTGCGGCGGCCATGTTTTGTGACCTAACCAAAGCCTTCGATTGTGTAGACCACATGCTGCTTCTTCGCAAGCTGGAAGTTTACGGATTTAGAGGA
>WOGN01000998.1:0-20981 GCA_015342105.1 Leptinotarsa texana | reverse complement strand
ATCACTGATCGAATCAAGTACTTTTCCTTTAATGCCATATTTTTTTAAACTTTTTAATTAATATTTCAAGATTAACCTTTTGAAACGCATGTTTAAGATCTAAAAATATTGCTACAGTGTACATGGCTTTACTCATTTTATCTTTCCGTTCAGTAACTATAAGCTGAAGTATAGATTCACATGAATGTCTGGATCTAAAACCAGATTGGTTTGTGAATAGTATGTTTTTTTTATTGAAATATTCCAACAGTTGTTGATACATTACTGATTCTAACAGTTTTTCAGCGCAAGGTAAAGTGTTAATTGGCCGATATTCATCACATTTTTTTGTGTTTGGAACTTTTTCTATAGGCGTAACTGTACTTGTTTTTAGATCATCTGGAAAACTACCATTTTGTAACGAGCTTTTGACAAAATGACACCACACATGTCCAATTACTTCAAAACTACTCATTATAATTTTGCTCGATAATGCATCTACTTGTGATCCTTTGTTTGCTAAATTGAATACAATTACTTTCAAATCTTGAAGATTTAGTATTTAGATATAACTTGTACTGTATCAGTTATCAAGGCAAATATTATTGTCCATTTTCATGCTTAATTCGTGGATTCGAGCGACCTTATTATTGTATATTTATTTGTTTGCTGGCTTTATTCTTAAAAAAATGAATGAACAATTACAGAAAATTTTAATTGATCGTTAATTTTCTCGGAAAAATGTAGCACCCATATCACAATTTATTGGTTTATTCGGCATTGAAAATGTATGTCATATCGGATCCATTCTGGTTGTTTTTGCAACATTGAGTTTCAACTTTTTCTTAGCTAACAGCTCGCGTAGAAACAATTCGTTTTTTCATCGAGTTCAGTTTGTATATGTTTTGAAAGTGTTTCAGAGATATACTTGAATATTAATATGGTGCATTCTTGTGCTGATTTTAATTGAGCGGAAAGGCACAAGAAAACAGAAAGCGCATTGGTTTATAAGCGAGTTATTTCATATGAGTTTGGGTTCCCAAAGGATAAAATGAATGAGAAGAAAAAATGTGTGAAAGTATTGAAAAGAAATAGCTACAATCCTTCTACTCTTCCAATACTTTATAGAAATCATTTGAAAAATGAAAAGGGACCAAAAATATTGAATTTGATGAACTTCAAGTATTCTCCACAGAAAGTATTATCTGGAGTTAATCCTGTAACTGAAAGTATGGAACAAAATTATTTAAATTTTATAATTTATTTAATGCTTTTGTTGGATCAGTTCGAGTAAAATCAATTATGTCTATACTTGACCTCATTCAACCTTCCTCTCAAATTTTGGAAGATTCAACAGATTACTCAAGCGAGCCTATAACGCTTGAATTTAGTATCTATATTAGAAAGAGATACCTATGTAGGAATCGTTTTTTTTTATAATAAATTGCAGTTGTACAGATTGAGGATTGTAGAATAAATTGAATATTTGAAATGATTCTTTAATCCAGTTTGCTATATTTTTGATTTTCATAACTGTATATTATTAAATAATGCATAAAATCATAGTTTAGGTAAATATTTTGTGATCTATTGACTTTAGATATAGTGTACTGATTTTAGATATAGAACTCATTTTCAAACATGATTTTTCGTATACATTTTATTTCATGTGGAGAATTTTTCATTAATTGAAACGTTAACGGGTTCATATACACTTGCATAATAAAATTGATAATTATAGGCTCCGTAAATTTAACGATTTGGCAATGTTGATTATTTCTATTGTTAGTATTGGTCAATCGAACAAGAAGCGGGAATATGGTCGTGACGTCAGTACCCTACCACATTCGATTTTTAATAATTAATTACGGGAAAACTACGGTACTTAGAGTTATTAAACGAAGTGCACTGTTTTTCAATTTAAAATTACTATTAAGTGAACTGTAAACAAAAAATCATGAAACAAGCCCATTATGTAGCAAATTAACCAAATTACTCTAGACACATTACTACATATTCTCAGAGAATTTGAGTCTTTTGCTATCTTCAATTCTGATGATTTTAAACTCTCAATTTTCAATGTTATTGCAGCAATGAAGTAAATCAATGAATTATTGAGTGAATGTAATACATGTACACATCTCGTTGTATTAAAAAAAATTGGGCAGGCTGATATCGTTTATAAAAGGACGTATTTCAACTTTATTATACTCCAGTAATGAATATTACCGGATATTTTTCCCAAAACCAAAACGTTATTTCAACACCTCGACACGTGTTTCGTTCACCAAGTGATCATATTCAAGATGAAAATCAATCCAAGTTTGATCTTTCTCTTGAAGATGATCCCTTGGTGATCGAAATACGTGCCGAGGTATTTAAGTAACGGTTTGGTGTAGGGAAAAAACTCCAGTAATATTCTTTAGTATTTTTCTTGAAAATTGTCAGTAACCTTGCAGTGCACAGTTCAATCAGGACAGATTGCCAAACCTTGGAAATTCAATAAACCAAAATAAAATTTTGATTTGTAGCGCTTTTTGTACAAAAAGAAAACTATTGTGTTGCGGTATACAATGAATAAACAGGCACTAATAGAACAATAATTACCTATTGACTTTTCAAATCATATCATTACTTAAACGGAAGTAAAAAAACTATAGAAAAATACTCTCCGTCCTTGAGTATTTCTTAATCACGTATTGAAATTCTAATTGAGCGTGGCTGTCTTCATTATTGGCAATACCGAAAAGTACAGATATTCAAGGATTATCTGACCATCATTATCTGACCATAGTTATTCATTCGAATATCAGTATGTCGATTTTAGATTCTATAATTCTTTTGAAACAAATTATGTTCCATCAATAACGCATTTGAAAGGTCGCTGAGTTATTCAAACTTAAAGGTGCTTAATTGAGAAGAAAAAGGTAAGACGAAACAAACAGGTTATTTCTTCTGATTCACTCGTTACTTATATTTGTTTAAAACATGAACATATTCAAAATAAAAAAGTGATTAACTTACACTGTACATGTTTCAGAATATTCATGGGGGTAATACGAGTGTGAGTTTCATTTTTGTGGTGTTTTTGAAATGTTCATATACCGTTTTTGAGTCATGTCCTTTTTGTTTCTAAGACGACTTCAGTAGTTCTCTAACACGATTTCAATAGAAAAAATATATTATTCATCGACGAAAGTAGATAAAATAAAAGTTCTGTTTGAAATAACAAAGCTGCAATTTGAAAAGCAAAACCATTGAAAACAATAGGGCTTGAACTGATATGTAACTATGTATATGTAAAATAATTATACTGACTATAATCAGTTTTCATGGAATGAAAATTTCAATTTTAAATGGATGCGGCTCGTGGGAATATGTATCCATGGCCAGACACAGCATACAAAACAATCGATATTTTTATTACAAGCGTTTGAAACTTATATACTTTGAATGACAATGTATGGTTAGATAAGTGACCTTATCTACCTTCAATATGGCGAACCACCCAAAATGATGAGTTGGTTTTTTTATGCACCCATTAATATGGGTATGAAATGAAAAGGTTTCTCAAAAAGAATTCGAAAAATATTTTCGACTATCCATTAATCAAATGTTATAAATTGTAGGAATTTCATGCTTAATGTATGTTCAGATGCACAAGTTTTTACTTCTACTAAATATGAGTATTGATTATAGATTATTTATTCCTCAGTTCCATTAATTCCTTCTGTGTGAAAAACTCATTGAATATAATGATTTTCGAAAATACGTATGAATTATTTATTAGCAAGTTTTCAAAAATTCTGCATAAATATTTATTTTCAGTATTGTATTAGTTTAAAAATGTCTTTATAGGACGAAACTGCAGTAACGTTAGTTGCAAATAGAAGAGGTAATAGAACATAGACAGTTTGATTTCTCATTTTTCATGATTATACTCGAACCTTTTTTGTGTTAATACTGCCCACAATAGGTACATCTTTTATTCTGGTGAATGAAATAGACTTTTTAGTTTGTAGCCATAGTATACCTTCCACCTTCTTTATCTTTTGACACGTTTGACAAGTTCATTAAGGCTGGGTTATTCAGATGATACTACTATTTTTTTGGTGATATTATGTGTGCATCTTTTATTAATAACAATTTAGAAGACAGAAAAACTCGCATTATCATACACATAAGCTTATTTGGATATGAAACAATATAATTATACTTTGAACGATTATAATAAAATATTAGATTTGGTATCGAGCAATATTGATTATAATGTATACTTCGAAATTGTAGCTCTGGTCAATAACGATTTTTATCATCCATATATATCTACTCACTATGTTCTTTTTGCGACAACTTATTCATTTTGAATAATAATAACGGATCATTCAATTTCTTGGACAACCTATTAATTGATGTGACTGATAGCGTTAATAACTTCTATAATAAGTTTTATGGAATTTTAAGTGCTTTCCGCTATCAAAAAATTTCAAACATGTTCACCCGATTTTGTATACAAGTGAACTGAAAAAACTCATTGAAAAGAAAATGCACAATTTACAAATGAAAGTACAGAAGTACTGGTTATAATTATAATCACGATAAATTTTGCAGGCTCAGACGAAATATCAAACAATAACTTAGTAACGCATATTTGCAAAATATTGAACAGATACTAATAGATGACCCCCAAACGTTCTGAGCATTTGTTCATAACATAATTAACGCTACGAGAATTTCAGAAAGTATGATCTTGGATGGTTGATCATTTAATTTATCAAAATTAATACAAATTATCAAAAACATTGTTCTACTACTATTCTACTACTCCATCTTGATACAAAAAAATGTGGTATTTTTCCAAAGGAAGGAAGAAAGCAATCAATACATAGATGTGTAGATCATCCAAAGAAGTAACTTTCAAACAAAATGAAAGCAACTGAAACATTGAATTATACAAAAGAAAAAATTCTTTCGAAACAAATACTTCTATATGAACACTGAATTATACTCTACTCAGTTTGAATGTCATTACGATGTCATCGATGACATAAGTAGATCAAACTTATTCCGTGACATTAAAAATCGTAATTTATGAATGAATTGTGTGGTTTTTTCTCATAATATTATCCAGGTAGGTACTGAAGAGCCCTAAGGTACGTGTCTTACGGCAAAACATCGATGTCTACCAGTGAGGATGACAGTGTTCCATGTAAGTGAAAATTTTACCTTTCATTCAGTATATTGTGTAGAAATCCTGTGAATGATATCTGATTTAATTCCATAACGAATGTTTGGAATACAAACTAAGTAAAGAAAAGTGTTTGTTCATATGAAAGTATTTGTTTCGAAATATTTTAGTCTTTCATGTACTTCAATGTTTATATGAAAGTAACTATTTCAGGTGGTATTTTCCTTCGAGTTTGTGAAAGTTACTTCTTTGCATGATCTACACATCTATGTTACTTCTTAAAATTTATTGCTTCCTTCGTTTCTTTGGAAGATTCCCAAATATTATTCTCAATAAATATAAACGTCGAGCCAATTATTGAAATTGAAGCTGGTGAAAACTTAAAATCAAATTAACTTCAGGTTCTGACAAAATACCATAATTTCTGATGATGGACTGCTTAAGTGAATTGTTACATCCATTACAAATTCTTTTCACTCTTATTCTAAAGACGGCACTTCTCCAGAAACATGGAAAATTTCTAAAGTTTGTTTAATTGATGAGGCGCAGGACGTAACCTTATTACTAACTAGAGGCTAATTTCTCAGCAACTTTGCGAAGCAATTGTAGATGATTACGTATAACCGCATTTACTTGTCAACCAAACATAATATTTACGATCATTTAACATGGTTTTATGGATTTGAGATGCACAATCAGTAACTTGGTTGTCTTCAATTCATTTTTATGTGAAAAATTGGACCCTAGTGGCCAGATTGATGTGCTAAGCAGAACGTCTCTTCAAATATTTATTTCGCCACGAGAGGAGTCTCTCAAGGACATAATCTTGGGGCATTAGTTTCTTTAATATTCATGAATGCAACATATTATACAGCAATAGATATAAATCACTGTACTGGACTGAAGGAGCAGTTGAACACTTTATATTACTGAAACTATCTTAGATAAAACTAACACTATCAGGGATCTAGGTGTTCACTTTGACAATAAACTTACTTTTAATAATCACATTGATTCCATTGTTACCACTGCCTATCGCTCTTACAGTTTTATTGTCAGAAATTATTTGTAAGAATTATCCCTTAACATTTCTACACTTCATCTTCATAAGGTCAAAGTTAGAATTTACATCATTAATATGAAATTCCATTCATTTTTAATATAATATATCAAATCTTGAAAGATATGGAAAGTTCTTGAAATACTCAAGTTTTAAAACAAATGACGTGTATTTTCAAAGAAATTGAGATTATATCCAACCACTGCCAACATTCAATCTTGTATCTCTTGAAAGAAAAAAACAATCATGTTTTTGTTAATAAGTTGTTGAATGGTAGAATTGATTCCCTGGAATTACTTTCTGCAAAAGATTTTCGTGTACCAAGATTAACATCCAGAAATAATACCACTTTTTGTGCAACAGAGCTCAAACCAATTTATTGTTTAAATCACCAGCCAATTAGATGTGCAGTAGATACTGCAAACTATCTGCCTATCTTCTATTGTAGCATATGCAAGGTGAATAATAAATTTCGTGCACATTTTTGTGTTATGGGATATATTTTAAAGCCTTTTCTTGGTATTATGTTTGATGCAATTCCTTTTGTATCTGGTTCCTTTTGTTCTATAGATGGAAACATGTTGAGCAATACACGCTATCATTATTTTCATTATTTTTTGGCATCGACTACATTGGTCATTGGCCTCAAGTCCTGGGTAGGCAATGCTAATGACTCCTAGAGCCACCTAGGGAGCATCATGGCCATTTGCAGTCCGTCAGGCATGTAATGTTGCAGATTCATTACAATTTCAAATAGATGAATTCTCTCGAAAAAAATATCTGGTTGAGGTTGAAATCGAACTTAAGACCTTTCGATTGTTAGTCGGGCGCACTACTACTGCGCCAATTCACCGCTGCTATCATCATCATTAGTATTATCATTATTATAACTATATTGATAAGCTCATTTCAATTAGAATCAGTTGAAAATTTTTATAATGCGGTTTCGTAAAATTCGAGTTCATGCTTATGAAACTTTTAACAGCTTAAACTTTTTAGGTTGTGTTCTCCATTTCTACTACTTATTTCAATTTCACACCCTCAGGACCAGTTGACTCAGTGACCGAATTCAATTATATCATTGTTTGACTCAAACCGTTCAAGAATACAGTATTCTGAAACCACGCCCATTTTTTATCACTCTCTCCTGACATTTTCATTTTTCCAATAGAAGTCTCGAAGTTCCAATGCTACCTTGCTTCTAAGAAAGATGTAGTTCCACATTGAGTTTCATTCATTTTGAAAAAATACCACTTTCGAAAAATTTTATTATCTAATGAAAAAAGATAAATATTCTTGTTGAACTTACCAAGAGAAGAAATGAGATTGCCCCACAGCTCTGCCGTCTGCCAAGCCAGAAAGAAGAATCCAAAGAATCTCACTATGATACCGTCTACAGCTTGGTCCGTGAGTTTAGCATATACGCCTGCTACCTGTGTGAGATAAGTTGCCTTGGAAGCCCACATGGGAGCAGCGCCTACACCGAGGAGAATTCCAGCAGGTACGAGTGTGTAAAACCTGGGAAAAAACTGGGCGCCGATGTAAGGTGCGTACATCAGCAGGGAAAAACACAAGGTCCATTTAACGGTGAGTTTTTTGATGAGGAAAGTTGGCACGAATATGCAACTAACTACTAATGCCGCGTATACTGCACTGAGGGAAACTGTGCCGAGACCGTCCTTGGCGTTTATACTACTTTGTAGGTTAGCTGTGCCTTGGAAGGCTGTGAACTGGATCATGAATGCACACGATATGGCCGAGACGTTCTTCAGTATTCTCCATTTCTCTTTGGTGGACATTTTGAATTTCCCTTGCTGGGACGCTTCTTCGTCCGTGATTTCGCGGGGTGGTTTCTTCGGGTCGCCATTGTTGCCGTCGCCTTTGAAGCCTTTGTTGTCGTAGGCACCAGTGACGGACACGGTGTATACATCAGAGTGATTATGGCTGGCGTCGTGGTTGCCACCATCACCCCCACTGTCGCCGAGGGACGCGGTCATCTCTGGGCCGCGATCACCCTCCTCGATCTAGAACAAAAACATTTCGTTGAAAAACCATTGTACTGTATGATGTTAGTTCGGGGAATATTCAATTTATAAGCAATATTATTGGGCGATAATTTATCAGGTTTCAATGCCAATGCAAGTCCCTTATGTGCCATTGTCGAGTTTAAATACTGAGGGGGATATGAATAATTTCTTAGAATTTCTGTGAAATAATAACAACAACAGAACAACTAGAATATTGGAAAATAGACTGAAATAGTGGCACTTGGGGTAGGGGTATGTATTATTCGGGCGCTTAGGTGCAATGGGTGTTTTGCTGTCACCTTGATGGGGAAAGGCGAAAGAGACGTAATCGGAAGTAGAAAGGTTTGTCACTTCAAATTTGAATCCTGGTGTTGACTTGGTACTCGACTTTGACACTAACCAGAATACTTTACATAAGAGATACTCATCTGGCGGCACACAAATAATTCTGACACTAACCAGAATACTTTACATAAGAGATACTCATCTGGCGGCACACAAATAATTCTGTTATTGAAAGTATGGAAAATTTATGAAGAAATTGTGCTTCTTTCAATAAATTGATGGATGTAGCCTATGTGGTAGGAAATCATAACGAAGAAAAGAGAATTGAAACTTTCTATTTTTTTAACCACTTTCAATTTTAACTAACGTTACTGCAGTTTCGTCCTATAAGGACAATTCCAAACTTATATGATGAACTCACGTATAAGTTTGAAAATGTCCTTATAGGACAGTGACATTAGTTACAAATAAAAGTGAAAAAAAACATAGAAAGTTGCAATTCTCTTTTCTTCAAATTTTGCTTGCTTACTCGTGAATAATATTTCAAGGTGGATTCATGCATCAGTATTGAGTTACAAGTCGTGCATTCATCATTCATGCATTTGTCGTCAGTTGAAAACATAACAAATTTTTGCTGGATTGAGTTATTACAACTTTGAATAATCAAACTTTCAAATACTTCAGAACCACTGGAGTAGGCTCAGTACATTTTACAAAACTATCCCCACTACAAAAAGTGGGTACGGCGGGCACATTGAAAACTCTCTCATATAACATTTTTGATGTTCAAAATGCCTTTTGATGAGTATTGCGTTTTTGCCGTCTTTGTTTTATATCATAATTATTGAAACGTCGTATAACTTTTGTCTAAGTAGCACTTTGTCTTAAAATATAAAAAATTACAGAACTACACTAAACAGTTCCAAAAAAATGATCTGAACATTTCTTTCATTACTTTAATAATCTTTGCAATAACGAAAATATCGAATATCTTAAAAGTGATAGAAGTTTTCTATTCTTTGATTTTTTCACAGAGGTCAAGAAATACCTGAAATAATGATTATGTTATATAAATTGGTGGGGTATATTTTTAGGAGAGATTAATTTTTGGCAAAGAAAGTTTTTGGCCTTCTATTCCTCGAAGATGGAGACGTAAAAGACCAAAAACTTTCCCAAAGATTATGTTATAATTATTAGGATCAGAGTTATTACTGAACTGTTATTTGATTTCGTTCGAAAGGAAGAAAGGACAGTTTTCATACCAGAAGTTGGGGAGACAAACCTTTTGGAGCATTTCTAACCATATTTCTTCCATTTTCAATGCTGTTGTAACTTGTAGAGATTACTATTCCGCTTCTATTCAACGATTTTGTCATACATTTCACAAACATTTTTGAAAACTGTAACTTCAATTTTACAGGAATTTGCCATTATGACAAATCTTTATGTCAAATTGGCAGATAGTGTGTTAGATGTATCATCATCTAAAATTAAAATGTACACAGAACCTGACTCAACTTGATACCTCGACACTGAGATGAATACTACGAAATTATTTTGAGTCTGAAGCACCGAATATAAAAATTAATCACAATTTTTTTAACCGCAATACGGGAAATTTTGGTATTGATATTATGAGTAATGTATAAGTACGGCCTCCTTGAGCATTTCAAAGCCTATAATTGATGAACAATCCTCCTCGAAGTGCTAATTAGTCAATCAATATGTTCCTCACGAACCGATACCATTCATTATGATGAAAGTATCAACAATGGAAAAGGTACTGTTAACATTTGCACTAATAACGAAAACGTCTGAAAATGGTACCGATGATGACAAAAATCAATCTCAGCATAGAAGAAATCGCGTTCTCTGAATATAAATACAAGTTCTCATAAAAAAAGTACCAGCTTCATAATTTCAAAAAGAAAAATATAGTTGAAAGGTGTGGTTATGTCACGACTAGCTCTTTATAGTATCGTGCCTTGAAAAAGTCCTCTCAAGAGATACAATTGAATCATTACCTCATTTCCAGGTAATTCGTTTTCACCACCAATGACTGAAATACACGAGTATTATGCTAATAGAAGAAATTATATAAAAGTAGACCTGCCCTATTTCGTTTTATCTGTTTACGCAATAAGACAGACTACAGAGTAACTGGAAGGAATCAAAACAATTACTGGCAATTAACTGTATATCATTCGAAAACAAGTCGTATCTTTGTTGAAATGCAAATGCGGTGTACACTCCTCAAGAAACGATTACTGAACCACTTGAGAATTTGAAATAACAGTAAAAGGCAGTCTTCACTGATAATATTGAAAACAACTACTGTTCGATAGTAGTACTGGCCATTATCCTCTTCTCCAGAAAGTAAATTGTTAAATATAAACCAAAATTATTGAATTTCACGGTCTTGGGTATATTCTTTATCGCATCTTACAACGATACACACATGTGGGTGATTGCCAAGGACAACAGGTTTCTTGAAGAACTCCAACCCTACGAGGTTTTGACCTGAAGGAATACAGAGTGATATATTCAATATTTTCCGTTCGTTTTTGATTGTGAAATATTTTTCCTTAATCGGATCTTGTTATTTATCGTATCTCTAAGAACGAAAATATTCTGAATATTTTTTGGAGAAAAAGACATTCGAAACTCGGGATAGTTGCTTCATTTCAGTTGGAACAAACATAGTATATTCGAAGTTCTGTACAGCGATAAACTGACAGTTATTCAATACCTTGAAATATAACTTATTGAACATTTGATCAACAACAGTTTGATTTGTATTTGCTCAGATCTATTTCTGACAGAAAAAATTCCATAAATCCCACCGAAGATACTGTGCCGAGTCATGAACTCTTCTGTTCTTAACAGTGCTGAGTAATAATTGGTGATTACGACTGTTCTGGTTAAGAATATAATTTTTCATTCATAATCCTATCTAATAAGTAGGTTGACGCACTGCTAACTGGTAATGGATCATAGTTTTATAGTTTTAATGCTTCTAGGCTGAATCATCATCTACAAAGATAGATGGAAATCTGTTTCTCGTTCGGCAGTCAGTGTCAAAGGTTGGCTTTGCAACGACCGCCTTTGAAACCTCTATCTATTTTGGATATTCGTGGTTTAAGTTGCTTGAAAACAAGAATGATGAATATTGAGTGATAGGATATTAATGAAGGAAATGAAACTACGGGACAAGTACTCATAGGGAACTGAAAAAAACGCAGACACGTGTTTATTTCTACTCAGCCTTCATTAGTACGGTACAGCCTTCGGTGTTGGCTATCATTTACACTTGGCTGTACCGTACTTCCACTCAGTAACTCTGATAAATGAGTTTAAATGTCTTGAAAAAAAGTTAGACAGAGGCTTTCAATTTACTTTATTCGTCTATTATTCAACGCCTCTGCCATGTCTCCTTTAGAAAATATGTTCTTTGTGAACCGCGCTACCAGTAGTGACATAAACTTTCTTGATAGCGTCGTAACTCGATGTGAACAAAAACCACCTTGCAAGCGATCTTAAATCATAATCAGACGCATCTTGAGATAGCTGTTTTATTTATGTCTTCGGGTTGTACAGCATTCCAAGTTTAGCAACCTGAAACACGCTTCTCGTTCCAAAAATAGCCACCAGAATAAGAAAAAGTCGCTCTGCAACGCAGTGCAATTATCGTTTTTTCCTTGCTGATTTCGCATGCAGGCAGGCATTTCTCCTTCTTAGTGTGTGATTTTGTTATTTATGTTTCAGCCTTCACATTTATTCAGTTTATTCGAGATTATATCGTTTTCCATTCAATCTCATGTAATTCATCCAGTTTAAAGTTCAGAAAATAGTTAACAAAAGGTGTGGCTTTTCTCAACTATAGTAGAGTATTGCGCCGTTGAATGTTGTACTTTAATTATTGATATTACAGTTATGTGTGATCATTCTGATATTTCCAGGGCCTCACGAATCCAAGTGAATTATTCTTCTTAAGAGTTATGCTACAGTGATATTGATATCATTTTTCAGCTGTCACTTTTGTTTCTTTCCGATATTAATTTCAATTTGTTTTGGATAACGGAAAATTATTACTACCGGCAATGGGAGATTAGAATTGGGAACTCCTCTGTTTCATTCGTTCTTTTCTTTTGTTTACTCGATATTATGAGCAAAAGAGGTCAAACGAGAAAAAGGCTTCAAGTCGTTAATTTTCAAATATACAGCATTTGCCAAACGAATACGAAACATTGCCCACATCAAAAACTGCTCCAAGATTCTATAAGAACATATGAACACACCCATTTCACAGAAGGACACTCCTTTTCTAAGCGATACATCTGAATATTTTGAAGACAATGGAGGTCAAATAAGATGTCGTTCCGAAGCCCTTGCATTTCTCAGCATCTCAGCAGAAATCAAAGTTCCGCTCAATAATTTTAGGACAAAATCACCCTTTGAATTTTAAATATTTGTTCAGCAACCTGCTCACTGCTTTATTGATCAACTGATAACGGATCGCCACCTGCCACGGATCGCCACCCGCCACGGATCGCCACCCACCACGGATCGCCAAAAAGTGATAAAGATTTCATTGGAAACGTTGGTCATTCGATATTTCAACCGAATGGAGCTTTGGAGTATGCCTTGATTCTCCGTCAATATCTAGAATTAGCACCGAATGACCTGAACAATCACCATATTCATAGCCATTTTATTTTATATTTTTTTGCATATAATCTGTAAATTTTGAGCTATTTAGCTCTTCAGGGAGTAGGCTTCCATCACAATGAATTCAGAATGATGGCAAATTGCTTATCGTATTCCACTCATCAAACCCATTCATTTGATACTCAAATCAACGGGAAATGATAACTTTTTTGTGGATTATTGAACTGAAAATTGTGGTATTTCGTTGAACGTGCATTGCCTAGAGAACCATACTTGTGATAGAGATTGACTAGTTTGGCATTCTGTTTTTAAGATTTGTCCACACTAACATAAAACAAGTCAATTCAAATATAAGTTTATTAATAAAGTTGAACGCAAACTTATTGATAAGAATGACTTATTTTGAAATCACAAGTTTGACAAGGGTCCAACAAAAAATTTCCAAAACTTATTGAATTTGGATCTGTAAAAAGACTGTCCGATTTGAGAAAATGCAGACACTTGGATTGGATTCATGGCTAAAAATTTGATACAAAAATAGTTATTGACAATTCTGAATTGAGATAACAATCGTATTTCTATTGTTTTTTGTTTGCTTGTTGTTGTTTGTTGTTGTTTGTTTTATTTTTTTATTATATTTATTGTTTTATATATACATATATTGTAAAATATTAGATAAGGCAAATTTGTAAAATTAATTTAGGTTGGTATACTTGTATGGGATACCTACATAGCATAAATAGGGTTAGCTTCCCATTAGTTTCTAGTTTTAATCTTCCTCTTTGAAGATGATCACTTGGTGATCGAAACACGTGTCGAGATGTTAAAAATAACGATTTGGTGTTGGAGAAAAACTCCAGTAATATTCATTACTACACCAACCAAGGTTCCAAACAGTGCATCATAAGTACTAGTAATTCTCAAAAGCAGGTAATCAGTAAATGAAAATGGTTGTGAAGATAAATATTCAATCATTGTTTTTCAAAACAACGACTTATTGAAAAAAAAACAAGAATCCAATATATTGCTTTGCTGACGACAGCACACTTGTCTCGTCATTCCATTTAGATTCCAGGACATCGTCAGCGGATCTACATCTTCACCGGCAGCAGAAGGTTGTATATCTCAATGAAGATCTAAAAGTGACTTCGAATTGGGGTAAAAGTAATCAGGCTCAATTCAATGCCATAAAAACCCAGGCATCGGTTTTCTTCATAAATATAAATGTATCCAAACCGGAGATAATAACATCAGGTCAGCCAATTCCGCTTTCTGCTTCGATAAGTTTGTTGAGGGTTGAAATGGAGACCAATATGTCTTGGCACAATCATGTCGTTGGAATTGGAAAAGCTGCTTCTCAAAAGCTTGGAACACTGTTCTGAATCAGAAAACTGTACAAACCTTAGCAACTTTTGATGCTTTATAAAGCTCAGATCAGACCTTTTTTGAAGTATTGTTATCACGTATGGAGCTCCGCTCCTAAGCATACCTTGGAGCTGCTAATTGGAGACGCGAACATAACTTGCAATCTTGAGAGTCTGGAACATCGGAGAAAAGTATCTCTCTTCCATAGATACTTTCACGGGAAGTGTTCAAGTGACTTGGCACATTTGAGTCCACCAAGAGCGGTACATATCAGAAATACGCGTCGGACTGTGGCTGCTCATTGTTTTGAGGTTCAACTCAATATATCTCGAACTCCACTGTTTAAGAACTCTTTCATTCGGTGAATTGTGTTCATGTGGAATTTATTTCCTTAGACTGAGTACACTGTATTCATAAGAATGTATTCTAAAACATTTCATTGAAGAGATAACGCTCGACTTGCTTCATACCTCAATCCCAGAAAGAATTTCAACTTGCAAATCAGTAGTCGTAGCTAACATATTCCGTTATTATATTATTTTTATATTTTTGATTGATTCATTCGATAATGTAAACATATAAAAAGGGCAGTTTTTAACTTCCCTAATCATTTAATCAAGATGAATTGGAACAAAACCTCAATGAACAAGGGTAATTACGTGATTAGTCTGTAATTCTTTCGAACGATGAATATTTCAAACGCTTCGACTCATACGAGTAAGCTGATTGTTTTTATTTTATGAATTGCACATTATATAATCATTTACATGTATCTTTTTCAATTGAAAATTTCCATAGATTAACGAGAATTTACATATAATAGTTTTCATAGTAACTCCCACTGCTGAACCAGCAGCGAACATCATTCTGCATCAGCTGCTACATCACCTCAATTATCAGTTAATGAATGATACTGGTTGGAAATAATGAAATCGTAAAAAATTTTTTTTATGGGATTTTGATATTCTCATGGATAATAATTAAAGGATACTGATGTTTGCATGCGTGCGCACTCTATGATGACCTTGGTACTCGATGGCACGGAAGCTTATAATAGTATGTTTCCGACATTTGAATTGTGGATAATAACAAATTCATATATGAGAACTGAATTTTTCAATTGTCAGTGCACATCTGCGAAACATTTGAAGAAAGACGGTTTAATTGGGATCGTTGATGATTTTATTTATAATCTACTAGTACTATGTTGCTGTATCGCTGCTGTTTCAATGTTTTGATAGAATCAGAATCAACGAACTTAGGCGTGCGCAGCGCACGCTTTCAAAAAATTGTTCTACAGCGCTATCTAGTGGCGAGTTACAGAAAAATTGATAGCCTAAAAACCTTCTCTATGAAAAATTACTCATCCTTGTCAAGTTTCATCATGATCGGTTGAGCGATGTAGAAGTTTATCACTTACCAACCAACAAACATCCATTTATATATGTATGGTACTAATCTATATCTGTACAGTGTACCTATATTATAAATGTGAAAGTTTGTGAGGATTGATAAATGTATGTATGCATGTATGTTTGTGACTCTTTCACCTCTAAACAACTGCACGGATTTAGATGAAACTTTCCATAAATACAGCTCTTGCATCAGAATAAAATATAGCCTACAATCTACAAAGGTTTTGTGAAATTTTGGTTATAATATAACAATGAGTTTCAAGTAAGTCGGAAAAATTATTACTACCTGAGATCCATTTAGGCGTGCGCTGCTAATCCCGTTAGTTACATAAAGATGATGTACCGTAAGATTGAATCTTGAATAGTAGTAAATAAAAGTCTATGATAGCATATATCTACCTCTTTTAATACGGTAGCGACTATATGCACGATACTGAACCATAAATACAATTAAATTGGATATTTTTTCACAATGTACATTTTAGAATATCTGTCAAATTCTTATAAAAATTTATACAATTGTCTTTTTAAGTATTTGATATAGAGAAACTGTATCTTTTATAATAAGTAATTTGGATGAGTCGTTCAAAAGTTATCACGATAAGTTCAACTTGACGCAACGCAGTAAGTCATTACGCGTCGCGTCTACTGTAAGACGACGGGGCACGATGCACGGAGGTAGAGGAGCGATCTGACCAATGAAACATCATCACCGAGAACGCAACCCGTACGCGGACAGACGTTGTTGACGGTTGAGTTGGTTTTGTGATTTTTTTATAGGTAACATAATTCAATTCTCGAAGCTATTCGTTACTTACAGTAACTTTCATTTACTATATTTTTGAAGTAAAAATTTAAATTACTAGCTGTTGCTCGTGGCTTCGCTCACGTAGAATTTGGTTTGTAACATTAAGTTTCGTCACATACAATTCTAAACAAATAGTTACAATATTTTTCATCAATCCAAACTTCAGGTCTAAACTTCAAAACTGATCCCTATTTACGTTATACAAAGAACCTACCTGCATATTTCAAGATTCTAGGTTCGGTAGCTTCGGCTGAGCGTTAATATAATAGTGTCAGGCAATCAATATGTACCCACCTATACAATAATAGCTGTTCCCCGCTGTATTACACGCGTTGCCGTGGTAACCTACCCAGGTCATGATGCATCTATATACCAACTTACATTTGAATCCGTTGAGCTGTTTAGTGAAAAACGTAAATACATTACATTCATCTATCTGCACAAACTTTATGCATGTATCATATTAGCAATGGATTAATATTAGAGTAGGATTAGTAGGATTACCAATGTATTTCATTCTAATGCTTTCAGTTTTTTTGCTGATGCTATTCAATATTGTATAAGTGGGTTCCTATTGATTGACTGACACTTTTATATTAAAGTACACCCGAAACTACTGAACCTATAATCTCGAAATATGCAGGTAGGTTCTTTTTATAGCAAAAATAAGCTCAAGAAAGGGAATCACGAATTTCCACCCACAAGGGGAAAAATAGGGGTTTGAAGATTGTATTGAATTTCGTCAGTTTTGAAGTTGAAAACTCGAAGTTTTGGGTAGATGAAAACATATTGTTACTATTTGTTTAAGATGATCTGTAACGAAACTTGATGTGACGTTACCTGCAAATCACTGCATCACTGCATAAAATTTCGAGGGTTGCCTTTTATGTTTTTACAAACGACCGTTAAATGCTAAAATTTGACATCATATCAAGTTGATTGAAAAACAATGGTTTGAAATTAAAGAAATCACCCGTGAAGGTTATCGTGGAAGGATATTTCACGATTTTAAGACATATTCAACTCGAATAAAATGTACAGAATCGCTTTATAATTATTTTTTATTTCCAACTGTTTTTCGGGTATATCGGGTATATAACCATCCACAATTTCTCTTTAGTGGTCGACGCGACGTTTTGGAAAGGAATTTAAGCTATCACAATTTGGGGCGTTTCACCTCCACAATTTCTCTTTAGTGGTTTACGCGACGTTTTGGAAAGGAATTTAAGCTATCACAATTTGGGGCGTTTTATAGTGGATTCTGAGTTTTGACAATGAAAAAGAATTGTTTTCCGAAACGTCGAAAAACAGTAGAAAGTATTAAGCCACCCACACAAAAATATTTTTCAAAGAACAATTTAATTAATTGTTGGTAATCAAGCACTAGTCCACAACACATCGATGTTGTGAGGAAGACGATTGCAGTAGATTTTTTTGTCTGGTATTTCACAGACTGAAATACATTGGATTTTGCATAAACATTGCGGTGTATCTATATAGAATTTCGTTCAGATCAAAATAGTTATATTTTCAGGAGATATTAGTTTTTGGCAAAAAAGTTTTTTAGCTTTCTTCTTCTCCATCTTCATACAAAATATGGAAGAAGTATAGGTAGAAGATCTTTTGGCAAAAATCAAATGAAATAAGAGTAGGAATGTCGTTACTCACTGTCACCGTGACTTGTCTCTTCCGGTGACATAAAGTTGTAATGATCAGCAGGAGGTACATGTGTTTTTGGTATCAAAAGTTCAAATATGTGCTGATGAGCCGTTGGAAACGTTTGCTTGCTCGACCCAAAAATGAACTTTTAGAATAGTATATTTTCAAATAAGTGAGTTTTTCTATCATACGTTGTATAGTATTGGCAACAAGTTATTCTTCAAATTCAATGTCCATATTCACATCTTTGTGAAGGGTTTATTCTGAACTAAATTGCGTTTTTCCTCTCTTCGGAGGATTCTAACATATTCTGTGAGGAGACGAAGAACTGGAAAGCCAAAAAGTTTCGTTAAAAATTAATTGATTACTCATTACATGTATTTTCCTGATTTATTACATGATAACATTTTTAATTCCCTGGTAAAATGAAAAAAGAGTGCAACAGTGATTTCATTCATCCAGAAAGCTGTTGAAGCTTTCTAAAACAAGTGTTTCGGATGATATAGAGATGTATCAGTGTTACATGGGAATGTTGTGAAAAACAATAAGACAAACTGATTTAATCCTTTTTTTTTGTGAAAACTTGAAAGCTAAACTTGTTAATAGTAATTCTTAAATAAACAGAAATAGGTTATTAGTAATTTGTAAATCTTATTAACGAAAAAACATATTTTTTAAACAGATTTTAATTTTCTGATTGATTCGGCTGTTACTTGATGAAAATCTATAAACTACAACTCAAGATTTGATCTTCACAAACTTCATTTTCAAAAATATATTCAAAAAGCTACTGTAATAGCGCAACATGTGATATATTTTTGAAAATAAAGTTGTGAAGATCACATCTGATATATTATCAACAACTCAATTATAATGGATATTTATTTTTCAGAAAAAGCCTTCAGTGCCTACTTACTGATAGTCCACTGAAGGATTTTCACTATGAAAGTTTCCCAAAACCGCGACACGTTCAAGCAGAAATCATCAGCTTATATACAGGGTGTCTTTTATAGAAGTATAGGACTTTGAAATGGAATACAACATAGATGGATTTTCAAATTTGACACGCAATTCACTTTATTCGAAAGATAATCTTCTGGCATTATAATTCGAATATGACTTCCGGCATATGAACGCCACAGCTGGCTCTGATGTAGTTTAATATGAAGGTTCAATTTTCGATGACTTTTTCTAACATTTGTGGCCGTAAATCGGCAATAACCCGGCGATTGCTGTTCTCCAAGTGGTTAATCGTAGAGTAGCGACTTCACATATTCCCACAAAAAAAATCTAGCGGCGTTAAATCGCACGATCTTCGAGGCCAATTTACGGGTCGGTCAGAAACGTGAAACTGTGCGGTTACCTTCAATTAATGAATTGTGGCACGAGCTGTGTGACATCTTGCGCCGTTTTGTTGAAACCACAGCCACTGCACATCATGATTGTTAAACTGATGAATGAAAACGTCAGTAATCATGGCTCTATAGCGGTCACCATTCAATGTAACGTTCCGAGCAGCATCGTTTTTGGAGAAGTATAGAGCAATAATTCCACCAGCTCATAAAACACACCAACAGTTAGTTTTTCTTGATGTAACCGGGTCTCAACAAACATTTGATGATTATCATAACCATAAATACGACAGTTTTGTTTATTGACGTATTCAAACGATAGTGAGCTTCATTGCTAAACAAAATTTGCTTATGAAAATCTGGATCAACGACAATCTTGTTTTGGACCCATTCACCGAATCTATGCCTTGCTAGGTGATCGTGTGGCTCCACTTCTTGCTCGAGTTGGATTTTGTAAGCACGCAAACAGAGATCAATCCGAAAATTCTTCCATAAAGTGGATGGACACATATCCAATTCCTGTTTACGGTGTCGTATAGACTGATTCGGGTCTTCCTCTGCGCTACTGCAGCAATGACTTCTTCTGTACGCACTGTATGACGTTTCTGTGGATGCGTATTATCATTCAGAGTGAATAGAATCATGATTTCCAAAATGGATTTGCACAATTTGAAAGCGTTGTTCAGGCGATATTTATGTTGGAATGGCAAAGCAAACTGAACATAAATCACTCGATAGCTGACAGAATGACCGCCAGTTAAAAAAGTGTGGAAAAACACCCTTTATATGATTGAATCGGCCGATACTAGATGAAAATTCATAACGTATTCAAGAAACAATTCATTGTGAAATTTCTATTAAACAATTTCGTAATAATGAAAATTAGTATACTTGTTTGAATGATTAATATAATATACAGTGTCACACATAAAGTTCGCGACATATGGAAATTTTTTTTATTAATAGATAGTTAGTTTGTGCTTGAAAAATTAGTAGAAAACAGGCTCTTTCCTTTTGTCATGTGATACTCTAAACCTGTCAAATTTGACATTTTTTCCGAAAATCCTCAAAAAATCAGTTTTTTTTGGAAATTTCGAAAAATGCCAAAGAGAAAAAGTGCTCAGTTTCCAATTTTATACCTTTGCTCGAAATTTGGACTCTTTACTGTCACTTCG
>WOGN01000997.1:0-20982 GCA_015342105.1 Leptinotarsa texana | reverse complement strand
TCAGCAATATACCTATAAATCTAGTGGAGAAAAGTGTAATAAAAAGATGGAATGATATAAATAAAAAATGTTCAATAAACCAAAAAAAATTTAAACGCCTTTTCTTGAAATGGTTGAAATTAATAAGTCTTCTGTTTGTATAAATAAGAAAACTGACATTGATAATCTCGGCAATATATACAGTAACCTACTGAAACTACATCAAAAACATGATAATAATGATAATTGTATCAATCAATAACTCTTCCTCAAAGTCAAAGATTATGAAATCATCATACCCATTGAAAAATTACATTTATGTGAAGGTATGACATTTGTCAAACACAAAATATTCTATACATGTTTAACCTCCCACGTCAGTTTATATGTATGTTCAATTTATTGTTTTCAACTCATTTTATTGTAAGTATGAATTGTTATATTTTTCTATTGCAAGAAAACCAACAACTCAATAAATTATAGGCCCTGAAGAAGCTTCCCATCAGAAGCAAAAGCTTGGCAAAGTAGATATGTTATATATGTTATTTATACATAATGCCATCGAATTATATAACAGAAATCACGTTTCTCACGTAAGAAAGTTGAAAACTTATTACTCGACAAGTGTTACTACATAACATATGTAGACGATACTTAAAAAAAAATAAGATTTTTGATCGTTGCATTGTATAACATATTGGTTTTTGCTTTAGTTTCAGTGTTCTCACTGGCGACCTCGTCTGGATTTGCCTTGTGGCAATTTCACCTTGGAAGGAATGCGCGTATATCGCAGTATATTCTGCATATACCACTGTAATTGTTCTCAGGAACATCGAAAAATCACTCATATATGTAGAGGACAAGTGTGGCGACAAGCAGGACTCCTGCGGCACAATGTGACATGATAGGATAACCGCCGGAGCTGGTTTGGTTCTCCTCGTCAAATTTGAATCTATGACTCTCATCATATGTGAAGGCAGCTCTACTCTTAGCATTTTGGAGACCAATTCGTGTATCCAAACTTTGTGGAATGCTTTTTCAATGTCCAACAGAAACATGACTGTGTTTTTTTTCCTATAGAAGGATCGTGGACAATTCGGAACACCTGGGACATGGTGTTCTGTCTCTTACTTCATCCTAATTTATCCTCTGAATTAAGTTTCATCTTTCATTCTAGGTGGAAAAACCACCGTTTTGGCGATCGCGCTCAGGAACGAGATGGGCCTGTAGCCGTTCAGATTTGTTCGCCCCTTCCTCGTTTTATGAATAGAAACTGCGTTTTTTTTTTTCAGATGAGCTGGACACTGCTGTAGGTTTATAATGCTGTTCACTATGTGTTCAACTGGACCAGATCCTTGCATGGCAGGTTCTGGAGTAGAACTGTAAGAATTTCAAAGTCTCTGTGAGTACGTCATAGTTACAAGCAATCTAACAAGTTTCCCTGCTACGATTGCTTCTGGTTCTGTCTGTCTGAGAGTTTCTGTGTTGTGTTCCTATCAATGTTTTGTTCATATGTCAGGTCGTCGTTCAGTCTATGGATGCTCTGGTAGTGCTCGAAAAACATTCTGGCCTTCTCGCGGTCGGTAACATCTTTTGCATCACCGCCCCGTATGGTAGGAATGGTAGGATTTCCTGGTATCAAGGGTCCAGGGATTTCAATATCCTCTATAGAGAGCCCTCCTGAACGTTTAGGTACAAGAGTTTGTCATTCCACCTCTTATTGGCGAACTTATCAATTTAAATTTTAACCTCCGATGCAATTTGGAGCATCTTCTCCTTGCATCTGGGGTCTAGATTTAGTTGCCAGTATTTTCTATCCCGGTTTTTCTATAAGTTTTTCAATGGGAGGGAAAGAGAATATTTATTTTCTTCTCCATCACCACCGTTCTAGTCGATCTATCGCTTACCGTCTGTATGTTGTTCATAAACCTTTGTGTTTCATCGTCCAGTATGTCTTAGTCGTGGACATGTCGGTCAGTTCGTTCATCTGTTGCCTGAATTCAGAACAATTGAATGTCCTGTAGTCGAGTGATGCCTTTACCCTTTCAGGGTTTCTTGTTAGCAGTTTGAACAGGACCAAGCAATAGTCTGAATTCATTTCGGCTATCACATTCAAGGTGCCAATGTCCCTAACGTTTTTTTTTATTGTCAAATCGATTGTGAAAGGATAGACCGTTGAATCTTTCAGTTATTCAATGATGAAATTATTCCATGAGCACTCCCAGAGCGTCCTACCTTTAATGTTTTGTTGAGTCATACAGTGCCATTCCCTTCACCTGGCATTCAAGTTCCCAGCCAGCATATACTTTGTGTCTGCCCTGGTGGGGACCGAAACAGGTTTTCAGAGTTTGGTAGAGCCGTTCTCTTACCATCTAACCTGAAAGACCACTCACCATACAAACAAATCGGCTTTGTTAAGAAACTGGGTTTATTCGGACGAGTGTGAATAGGTGTGAGGCAGAATAAACCCTTGCTTGCACTTTGGACCTAGCCTAACCTAACCCCAGCCAGCAGTACTTTGTGTATAACACTAGACAGATAATTCAAGTTCCGCAGCGTAAAACATCTGGCCAGCGGGTGTTATGTAGGTACCGTCAGCTGGCTTCATTTCGACATGCTCTATGTCACTTCCCTGTCTCGGTGTATGAGAGTGACGTAATCTTCAGCCACTATCATGTATACAGGTCTATTGTGTGTATGCGTCTGGGCTTTGTATTTCTTCGAGTTAAATCAGCACTTTCTCTCGACTCGATTCTGAGTCCATTTCGTGGGCAACGAACACATGGTTTTCAAAACCAGGCAGTGTATATATGTGGAACTCTGCCTTGGCTTCCTTCATGGTCCCATCCAGTCCAAGGTGGTCCTCTCGTTACTGGGATATATGAAGGTGGATCTGCCAGTATATTTGACAGTAAAATCCTCTTTCGGGCTCTTTTACAATTAAGTATAGTTAAGTTCTTACTTTTCCTCGTGTGTTTTTTTCTTTTATTGCCTTTATGTGCTCTACGGTTTTCATTTGTTTTGTTGTCCTTCTCCTCTGCTGGATGAGGAGGAGCTGCTGAATTTATTCGAAACTTTCTGGTTGAAGATTTCCCTGCTCGTCGATGGCGAAGTGGGAAAGCTCGATTGGCTTACTTACCACCTCCAACGCCAATTCGATCGATTTCCGTGCCACTGGTACATATCAGAAAAAATCACGAAAACTGAAGGAACCAGAATGAGAAATTTAGAAATGTATAGCGAAAACCAAAAAACTTTTGGGTAAGAAAAGTTTTGACTTTCCGCTCCTCCATCTCCATACACCAATAAATGTTTGAAAGAAAAGAAACCAATTGATTCCAAAATTGAATCTTCACAAATGTGAACATCATATATAGAAGTTACTTTCAATCACATACTGGAACAAAAATCGTTTTCGAAAGGTTCTATATATCATTGAAATATACGAAAATAAGAGTACTTTCGAAACAACTACTTTCATATGAACTATGGATCATACGTAAAATACTTTTTCGTATTCAGTTTGTATCCTAAATATTCGTTATGGAATTGAATCAGATATCATTCTCAGGATTTCTACACAATGAAGTATATGAGAGAAAAAATTTCACTTGCTTGGAACATTGCCATTCTCACTGGCGTACATTGATGTTTCGGAATGAGACACTTGCCTCATTAGACATCTTTGTAAAGAATTTGTTTTCGAATTTATTGCCTTTTTCTTCCATGAGAAGTTTCCCACTTTTTTGTGGAAATGGAGCCAAAACATTAGTTCAATTTGAAACTTACACTCAAAATATATATGTTTTTATTTGAACAATGATAAAAATAAAATGAAAACAACAGTAAAAATTAATTGGCGCTCCGGGGCGACTTCACTGATTCAAGTGGCGCATTTGCTTTTTCAGCTGCAGGAAAACCCGGAAAAACCTGCAGCACCACATCATCAGAAGATCTTAAAGATCCTCAAAATTAAATTCAATTCAGAAAATATCTTCGCATTTGTAAATAATTGTTATTAAGTATCCTGGGGATTGAAAATATTCATACTAATATCTTAACACATGAGAAAGCGATTTTATGTGCAACGCATGTTGCGGATTCATGAACTGTTTAGTAAAATTTACACAAAGAATCACTTGAATGCGTTATGGATTTTCATAAGGTATCGGCCAACTTCACCATATTATTCATTTCTGAATTTCCTAAAGTTTTCTCCATTCTGTACAGTGAGTGATAAGTATTCATATCTGACAATAGCTTTCCATTTAATTGATAATTTTCTTGGAAATTATTATCGGAGATAGAGCGATGAAGAGAACTCCAATATTTGCTTCTCAATTAATTATTATTTCTTGTTTTCAATTCCGTATCTCTCGACGAATATAATTGATTCCATTATTATTCCAATTGTTCCATACAGAAAATGAATTCCAAGAAGTACCGAACATTTCAATTTCGGTTCTGTGTTTGTAGTGACAGGGACGAAACATGAACTCAATGAATGATACAAGGATAGTCTATTTTGATATGAAGAATGGATCAAAACATGTGTCCATGATGAACCCCATGGCTACATCTACAGCTACGAATACTTTCGGAAACCGTTTTTAGGTAGAATGTATTCAATTGACCATTTTGAAATGAATGACATGGAAAAAGCATAGAAAAATGAACTTTCAGGAGTTCCTAAATAAAGTGAAAGCTTTCTGTGACTCATTCTCGAAGCTTATACATTTGAGTCCGTCACAATCATATACATCCACATAATTGAAGAAGGTCGAAATAAACAAATTTCGCTTCAGAGAAAGCAGTCTATATTTTATCATTTCAAAGGAACCAACTTTTATTCTGGGTCCAGAATACCTAGAGGTATTTCCTTTCAATTTGAATTCGATAGACAAGTAGGGTTTTCGAAAACAAATTTGGATATATGTGAAGCAGGACTATTCAAAATATTCTGTGTTCAAATGGGTCAGAATGATTGTCCTCTGATTCGTTAGATATCAACTCTACCGAATTAGAAAGTTCAATTTTTTCAAATACCCTATAACAAGTTTTTGAAAGACACGTACTCACTGGTCTCCCAAACTTAGATATCAATCACTAGTAATGAGACCAAGCGAAGAAAACACGTAAACCCCAGATATTATGGAATGGAAATTGGATTACTCTGTGGTGTTCAATGATTTCAAACACAGAATTGTCTGTTTAGAAAAAATAAAACAAGAAATCCATAGGTGCTGTGCCCATAGGTGCCCTATGAAAGATATATTTCATAGGGTAAGCATGTTGGTTTCTGATGATGTCTTTGATATTTCTATTTCTAGTTCAGAAAAGGGTACTTTTCCTCATCAAGGATCCTTCATTGATTGCGACTCAGTCAGCTATGGAACTGCCTGGCAGAGTATTGTTGAATGTTGCTGAACTAATTTCCTAATCACCTACATACTCACTTAATTTATCTTTCCGTTAGGGTTCATTTTTCTTGAGTCTTAAACCTATTGTTATTCCTGTTCACAAAAAAATTGAAAAACACTCTATCTGCAACTACAGAAGTATTGCATTGCTCTCGAAAAATCGAGATATTTTTCATAGGGCGAGCATGTTATTTACTAATGATGTCTTTGAAGTTTCCGTTTCTGGTTCAGAATCGGGTGGTTTTATTCAAGGATCCTTCATTGATAGTGACTCGGTCAACTGTGGAATATTTTGCAAAGTTAAAAATCAGTAAATACTTCCCTGGATAGTGTTCTTCGGAAAGTTTTTCCACTCTCTCACTTTCACCCTGTATTACAACAACGAGGGCTACAGTTACGTTCTTGATATACAAACCTGC
The DNA here is from genome assembly GCA_015342105.1 of Leptinotarsa texana. NCBI lineage: Eukaryota > Metazoa > Arthropoda > Insecta > Coleoptera > Chrysomelidae > Leptinotarsa > Leptinotarsa texana. The sequence continues at coordinate 15,164 of WOGN01000997.1, read as the reverse complement.
GACTTTATTCGACTTTCCTTCGGTAAGTCAATTAATGGAATTCTTCGCAAGGCTTTTTCCACATCTTCCAACTTCATTCCCATTTCATCTCTCGCGGTGTTCAATTAATAATATGTAACGTTACCTCACTCTTTTCTCAACTTAGAGCAAGATAACTATACCAGTGTCACGACTAGCAGTGGGTGATGCGGAGGCAAGAGCGTGATTCGTTTCTCAAATTCTTTGTAGAAGTTCAATACTGGGTACTGAAAAGGGTTACGAAAATTAAGTCCTCAATTGGGCGTCATCTACAGAAGTTCATAGAAATAGGGCACCCTTTTCAACACTCGTCACTGTAGATCAACGTTGCTACACTGGGATATGACACTTCCAGACTACCAAAAAAACGAAGAAAAACGGTTCAACAGAAAAATTTAATAGAGTAAATATAAAAATATGGGACTGATTCTTATACGAATGAACTAGATTGTCGATAGTTCAGAATGAGTTTTTTATCCAATGTTGGCCTCGATAACAATATTAATGAATATAAGATTTTGCCAAAGGGTTTGATGCAATAAACCTTTCAATCTCAGAACCATCCTCTAAAACCATCAATGTAACTCAAAACCGATGACTGATAATCTTCCACTCCGACTTCTCTGATCCAGGTGATCCAGGATTCCGGCAGTCTCCAGTAGATCTCCAGACACTCCCTCAACGGACTCCCCCAACTCATATAGTAGTACTCCTATCTCAACCACTTTTGGTCTCGTCCTTTCAATAGTTTTTTATAATTTACCACGCCTCACTTAGGTTCAGTTTTATACGTATCACTTTCAATTTTAATTTCAATTTAATTTTGTTTTAGTTTCAGTTTTAGCTTTAGTTTTAGTGTGACTTTTACTTGGTAGAAGTAGAATAAAAAAACTACTGTCAAAAAAATTCAATTTATTCTACGGTTAGCTTCAATTCATAACTTCATAACATTATTCACTATCATCCCAATTCAATTCACAACCTATAATTACCTTAATAGTTGGAATCCAGTTATATGGATGACTATCAAAATTTTATAATTATTTTGTCACCACTAGACGTTCTCACTTAGAAAGTCAAGCACAGAAAGTCCGTTTCACAATTTCATTCTGTCTATATCAAATCGGTTCCAGTTCAAACTTTTCTCTCACCTAATAAAATAGAGATATAAACAAAGTCCACCGATTCTAAGAATGGCATAAAAATATACATCTCTCTCTCTCTGTGTCTAACTTTTAACTTGAACTTACACGGTAAAAATGAATTCCCCTAATTAATAACATTACAATTTGAAAATGGATTCTATAACTGAACAAAAGATGAAGAATATTTATCTGAGGTTTCTTTGAATACTCAGATCTGTGAAAATAAAAATAAGAATTTAGATAATGGGTATGTTGAAGAGGAAAAGGTTCATTTTATGTTCAGATTGTGTCACAAACAACATGAAATTACTAATGGAAAAACGGAACGTTACAAATATAAGCTATCACAAAAATAATTTTTTGGCTGTCTATTTCTCTATATTCATGTAAAACATGTAGAAAACTTTAAAAGAAGAGAGTAACTGAGTTCAAAATAAACTTACAGGAAGAAAAACAACGAAAAACTTCTTGAAAATTGTCTGGGAAAAAGGCTGTAGAACTGAGTCAACAAAGAAGGGAATACTTCAAAATAATTGCAAAGCTTCACATTGAACACTGTTTATTTAGACTTTAGAGGACACCCGAATAAGAAAGGATTGTACAAAGGATACCTTAACTGCAGGCGTCACAACAAAAAAATGGTGACAGCTTGTCATGGTAAAGGTCCAACAAATGACTCTCACCCAGCGATGCTTAAATCTCTGAAACACGTCCAAATAGTACTTGGTGTTTTCATCTGCAAAATAATTGTCCTAACGTCCTAGCGCAGTTTCTAGATGAAGGAACAAAAAGAAGTGCTTGGGACTAGATCTGGTGAGTAGGGTGGATGGTCAAACAGTTTAAACCGTAATTCGTGTATTTTCGCCATGGCAACCACTGAGGTATGAGACGGTGCGTTGTCTTCTCCAAACGTAGCCATTTTTCCGCAAGTTCTGCCTTCTGCTTGTTTAGTAATGATGCGTAGTATACCCCTGTAATGATTTTTTTCCTTTTTGATGATAATTGGTTAGAATAACTCTATGTTTATCCCAAAAAACAGTCGCCACCAGCCAAAAAAACAATTTCAGCTTATAATAGTCCATACAAGTTTAATCTATAGTGATTAATCTGTAACAAAACTTGGATTTATTGCACCTAAACTGCGCCAACAGAGCATTGGAAATGTTCATTTGAACACGTTTTTGGTCTAACGTGATCAAACGCAGCATCCGAAGCGCGGACAGCTTTTTCATGCCTAAATGTTGATTCGATATGTGACAATGTTGTTTTGACATGTACACAACCTCTGCTATCTCTCTCACTCCAATTCGGCGGTCGTCTAGCACCATTTGGTGAACTTTGGCAATGTCTTCATCGGTATTTGCAGCTTTTGGACATCCCAAACGTGCATCGTCTCCAAAGCTCTTACAGCTACGATTGAATTTATCTGCTCAAAAATTCACTGTGGTAAATGATGAATCCTCATTCACAGAGTCCAACTAATCTTTGATTTGCGTAGGCGTATTGCCTTTGAAAAACAAATATTTAATGACAGCTCTATATTCGATTTTGTACATTTTCATGAAAACAACTGGGCATACAAAATGGTTAAAACTTTGGTGAGTAGTTGTCAACAGATCAAAAACAAAATTTACAAGCTTTCTTCATTATGAGGGCGAGAACTTTCCATACCACCCTCGTATCAGTAGTTCAACGCTAGTTTTTGATTTTCTTTCGTTAATATACACGTGTGTTGTTTAACATTCATCGAATATCAAGACAATCAATTTCATCAACAATATTTTTCTGTTTTACCCTTCATCCAATGTCAAATCAAAATAGGGAAAAATGTTGAATATTTCCTTTCTTTTCGAAATCTCTCAATTACTCTCATCTCTGATTATCTTTCATTGACAGGTGAATAAACAAGTATTCCCTGAATTTACCAAGGACTTCAGAAGTTTTTTCAATAATTGAAATTTTGCAGCCGTCTTGTTCAAAATCCGATTCATTATTCATGACAAATTGGCGACAATCAAGAAAAAACAACTTTCATTCACTCCTATATTAATTTCGCACCTAATTTCGTCTGATTATACATGAGAACAAGTATTTGAGTCGCTCCAGCTCCACTTACTGTCAAATCTGATTGATTTTCAGTAAAAAGTAAACCTGCATGAAGAATTTTTTGATCCATTGTACTGGTGTACGATAATTAATGAGCTATAATAAACAGTGTCTAGTGATGTAGGACGAAACATGCCGCTGAATATGATTATCAACTCGACAAAAATGAGTTGATTCGATAATCCATTGGCTTTGCAGCATAAATATTTATGAATTTGGATAGGAGCTTAATACTGTGTTCATTGATTTTGTATTCAGAAAAGTAGGTGCGACCAACAAAATATATGTTGTGAATGAAAAAATGTCTATTGTGATTTTACTTAAAGATGTTTTTAATTGATCATCCTGACAAGAAAAAAAATAAAATGAAACAAAACACTTATTATACATGAATACATCAAAACATGAATCATCAATTGGACAAATGGATAGATTTGTTCTGACTCTGGTATTAGGCTCAGTTTCCATGTTCTTACTTGCAATGCTGTTTTTCATGGATAAGCAAGGTTTGACTTAATTGTCTTCGTTAGAAAAAATGTCTATGCATACTTGATCTTTGACGAGATCCAATGCTGGTCGAAACAGTGTTGTCGGGTGTTAGATCATGAATGCGTCATTTTTGGACTCGAATCTCGTTCGTTGGTCGATGTTGAGGAATCATAGAAAAAAAATGTATGATTGAAGAAAAATATTTCATGAACGAATTTCTTGTAGATGATAAAAAATGTAAAGTTGCATGGAGTATAACTGAACAGAATACGACATTCAATAATGTGGAACTCGGGTTCATGGTGGCCCCGTTATTTCTCATGTTCCTAATCATTTTTGTTGACACTGTGAATTATTGAATCAGTGATACTGAGCCTGCTTGTGAAGATCATCATGATATAAAAACCAACTTGTTGATTATTCATCCTTCAGACAATACTGAACTTCTTGATAGTGTTGTAACTCATGGCCTGAAGAAAATAACGCCGACCACTACTGATAGCCATAAGCTAATTGTGACGTAGCTAAGACCGCACGAATATATGATGTTCGCTGCCTCTGTTGCTCAACAGATTTGTATCTTTCTGTAAAAAATTTAACATATTCTCTAAGAGCCAATACGGCTTCCAATCTGGTTTATCAACCTAAGATGCCACGTTTTCTCTGGTCAATCACGTTTTATCCAAATTTGAAAATTGCCAAGAATCGATCAGTATCATTTTTGAATTATCACGTTCATTTGACACTATCAGTCGTCAACTTCTCCTCGATGAACATTATGGCATTAGAATTCGCGACCAATATCTCAAATGGTTTGAGACTTATTTAACTGGCAGATCACAATCTACTAGTGTTGGGTTCTAATCGGGAATATATCATTCTAGAAGTCGTAACATCTTAACAGGTGTTTCCCAAGGTAGCGTTGTGGGTCCTCTTTCTCTTATTCGTTAACGACATCTCCAATATTAATCAGCAACATTGTACTGTACAGTTTGCCGATGATACGTGCTTCATATTGAGTTACGGTAACTACAGCAGATTTAATGATTTGTTGATTGGCTCAGAAAAATATATGAAAAACTATATATTTTAAAAAATATGGTTATTTACTGAATTAAAAATGTCAACGGTAATATCCACGAATATTTTGAATTGTATTACTTACATTAGGAATCATTACCATAAGTTTCATCAAAGGGATACTACCCGCATAGCCGCTGGTTATACTCTTACACAAAATTATAATCTGATAGTTTCTGTACACAAATTAACATATGTATCAAACGGATTTCATAATATGTTTATAAGAATATGTAATGAAATTCCCATATTCATTAAGAAAATTTCTAATCCCAATAATTACCAAAATAGCGATGAAACTATTCTCTAAAGAAATGCCTTTTACTTACTTACTGACCTGGCTGCTTGACATCAGTATTGTTTCCTTGTTTACCATTTTACAGTTTATACTATTTTTGTTTGGTTTTATATGATTATCTCCTACATCTACTGTTGAATTATTACTTTGTTTTTTCTAACACAAGCACAACAGGAAAATCTTTAAGGCGCTCTCAAAGTGGTGCCTGTGCGAAAGTAGCGATTCACATTGGATTTGAATAGCTGGAGATTAAATTCATTTAGAAATCTGTTCTAAGGAAGTTGATTCCACAGAAACGCAGTTTTTCAGATGGAAGAGTCCTTAAACAGTTAAGTTCGAGTTGTACTGAGTTGAACCTCAAAAAGATGGGCAGTCTCAGTATATCGCGTATGTCTAATTTATACCGCACTTGGTGGAATCAAATGTGACAAGTCACTTGAACACTTCCCGTGGAATTATCTATAGAGAAGAGAAAAATCTCCAACCTTTCTTCGATTTTTCTGACTATCAAGTTTGTAAGTGATGTTCGCGTCACCAATCAAGCGGATGGCTATTTTCTGGATTGAATTCAGTAGCTTCAGGGTATATTTCGGAGCGGAGCTCCGAAACATAAGTACAATCACCCTATGCCACTGTCAACATTTCGAGTGTTTGTAAATATCTAATTTCATCTTTACACAAAATTTGATGCAAATTATTTGGTACTTTTTTTTCGAAAGCAGAAAACACGCAAAACATTTTAACTTTATAGCCTCTCATCAACATACCAAGCATGCTTAACAGCTGAAATTGTGAACATATGTTTGAGACGAGTGCAGTAACGAAGAAAAAATAAAAAATTGCTAATGGAATGTACATAACAAGCGAAATTTAAACATTCACTTCAATTTTTGAATACACCTTGTAATCATCATTCAGAAATTTATTATCATAAATTCAGATACAAACAGTTATTTACCACACCTGAAATAAATTTCAAACATGCATATACATATATAAAGATTTCAGAGAACAGCACTATAAGGGTTAGATATAAGCAGGGTGGTAACTTGTTCTACATGTAGCGAGTACTTCAGCCTATCATGATTCGCCAATGACATCAGACAAATGACCTGGACTTGTCTAATTGATGATCAGTTTGTCATATCTGAAGTGGGATGCATGTTTCCTTAGTGCTAAAGACCAAAACATCTCGGGTGGTCCGGCTCGTGTCAAACTCTTAATACAGAGGCGTAACAAGAGATAAAGAGGCAAGAAATACTAATGATCTAACGATAGGTTAGAATAATTATTCATTGTATGAAATAAATAGAGTCTTGTTCAGAATATATGATTTCCATTTTACGTTTTGTTTTAACATCTTTGAAAATAATGTTATTAGTGTTTTCTACATTCATTTGTTATGACGGTGTAACTTCATTTATGAATATATCAGTGTGGAATAAGTATTGTTTGTGTATAAGGAACACCTTGAACATTTTCACAAAATATAGAAAAATACTTTTTGGAACAAACTATTGTGAATAGTTGCCATCAGAATTGTTATACATTTGCATGTTATATCAAATCTTGATTCAATTTTCCTACTCTAAGTTGACTGAAACATGCTTTTCTTCAAAACATGGAAACAAAAAAGTTGTTTTACCTCAAGTCAACAGAATACGACAATAATTCATCAATTCGATATTTTTTTCTACAATAATTCCTTTGGTGTAGGATCTGGGAAAGCTCTGAGGAAGATTTAGATTAAGTTTTAGTCTCCCTCTTGAAGATAATCACTTGGTGATTGAAACACATGTCGAAGTGTTGAAAATAACAACGGTTTGATTTTGGGATAGAACGCCTGCAATATTCATTACTGCAGTGAAGGTTCCGAACACTGCATCACTTTTACGATAATGTTAAATCCTTCAACTGCACTTAATAATGCTTTCAAAATTCCTGGTTCGGAACTACTTAGGTTAGGTTGGGTTAGGTCCAAAGTGAGTGGGTCTATCGGACCCTTCACCGCAACCCGCAAGGGTTTATTGTCGGTTTTGCCGACCTCTAACAACCTAATTCGGTGCTCAGCATTACAGGTATGAAGTATGTGCTCTGCTGTTTCATAATTTTCCAAACAGAGGTGACACACATTATCTTCCGACAGTCCGAGTCTCTGCATATGAAGATTCAAATGACTGTAGTCCAACAACTGTTTGGTTTCAAGCTTAAATGGGTGAATAAACGCCTTGGACTGAGCTAATCCTGGAAGAATCCTGTCAAAAGTTTATAAATCTTCTTGGCATCCAGATGTTCAGTATTTGGCAAAACCCAAAGCGATGCCAAAGACAGATTGCAGCACCGTTCTTTGTGAGGGAGTCAGCAGCCTCATTGGCTTCTAGGCCAATATGGCCAGGCATCCAGACCAGAGGCAATCTGCTAGGTCTTCGTATCGAATTGAGTTGTTTGTGGCAATTTACTACCAATTTAGACGTTGCTCTGCAGTTGAAATACAGTCGCATAAGTTCCTAGGCAGGTTGATATCTCTGTTCTGGGTCTGCGAATGAAAACACTTGCACCAGAGCCGGAAGGTGTTTTTAATCCATTTTCGAACCGACAACTATCTGCTCGTGATATTTCTTTCGGTCCTTTCTACTCGGAGACAGTACTTTATAAGGCTGTTCATAGTTGACAGTAGGAGGCATGAAGTTAGAGGTCTTTTTCAGAATGCTGTGACTTCCAGGGTCATCAATGGTCTGTTGCACTCTGCATTGAATTGGATTGTTTAATTGGAATGTGCACAAGTCTATATGCAGCCCTTCTAGCCTCGCTCTCCAGAAAAATGTGGAAAGGAGTATATATCAACTGAGTGGTATATAGTTCCACGCCAGACTAGCTCTATACAATTTCATGACAATAGGTAAACTTATTTCCCGTCCGTTTTGAAGAAGAGCTGGATATATACCATCCTCTCTAGGAGATTTGGAGGGCTGAAACTACTTGATACGGATCTACTTGATCCCATATCATTATCCAGAGATAAATTGCCATAAGTACGTTTTGGACATGTAGTTAATAAAATTTAGCTATTTGGTGGTGGCTCAAGGAAATATATTATTCGAAAAAACTTGCAATAAGAACAAATGTATTTTTCGCTAACAGAACTTCTAGATTCTTTCAGTTAGCAAATTTGAACCCAAAATCTTCGACTGGCAGAAACCATTGAGTAATCGAAGACTGTGTTCAATTTTCTGAACAGTGAATTATGAATATGTTTAAGAATACTGTAAATGAGCATTATCAACTACTAGGAGATAGACAAATCCTTATTCAGTGTTTTATATGGTGGCGGTGGTATGTATGGTGGTCGTATAATGCAGCCTGAATGAATCAATAGTCACTTGCTTCTCCTGGATAATGAAATAATCCCTGAGAGAAATTATTGAAGAAAAATTTTGTTGTGTATGAAAAAATTAGTTGTCTCACATCTAGGTCTTCTACGTGACATTTTTTTTTTAGATTTTTTTATTGCTGAAGGTTTTGCAATCAATATGCAGAATACTGTATATAGAATATTTTTGTTCCTTTCAGCCGGGTTGTTTAAATGAATCCAGACACATTTCGTCTCATATTTTAAGAAAAATCAGGAAAAGATAGTATTATATTTCAATAAAACAGAAACAGAAAAAAAAATGTGGCCATGGTTATAGTCATCGTTAAATTTTCTTTGCAGTTGTTAAAAAAATATTCGGGATAATCATTTAGAAAAACATACTATTTTTTTAGATTAGTTCACTCATTTGGTGGTTTCAAAAGAAATTGAGATATTCAGCAGTGAATCTCATATTTCTGTAAACTCTTGAAAATAATTCCTATAGTTATATATTGATAGGAATTAATTCATTCACCCTCATAATGTAAGGTAATGATTCGTGCAGATCCACTCAAAATATGAACATACAGCTTGTGCGGAATAGTTTTTTCATCTCGTGATGCTCAGTAAAACGTGTGTCTAGAAACAACATTTTTATGCTGTTGAGGGATAGGATGTGAATTTCATCATAAGTGATTTATATGCATAATTTTAATTTCAGGAAAGTAGAAATACATAAGTGCCAAAAATAAATAAACCCTCTCATAAATATACCCTCTCAACTAACACTCACACGATACGTGTGATTTACCAAGATTGGTGGTTGGAACATGAAGACAATTTTTCTCTGCTTGTAAAAGGCAAGCTAGAACTAGAGAAAATTGTTTCCGGCTTCTTTGCTACTGAAAACATAGCATGAATGATCTAATGTATTTCATCAGTAGTAGGACATCACTAGTGGTCTCATCAGTGAAATGAAAGTCATTGATGATACTCGTTACTTTCAAGCAAGCACACAATGTGAGGAAACTTGGATACACAAGAAGAAGGAAAAATGGTTTAAGTATATACTCCTCACATATTTTCACCACTGAAAATAATATATAAATATATATCAGCTGATGTGTATGTTGTTATAATAATCAAAGAAGAAAGGGGGTTGTAGAGCAGAATCAACTCCCTCCAAAATCATAGGCGATGTCGACTGACTTCAGAAGATATTCAAAGGAATGTTCAAAAATTACGTCATCATCTACTAAATGTATCCTTCTGTATCATGCTTAATGTTATTGAGCCTTACACTTCTAATTCTTTCCAGGCTTCATCAGTTTGTTAACAACGAAATGCATGTTTCCCAGCATATGTGACGCTACTGGATTACTCACTAGATATCATCAGAACGCCATCGACTCCCACACTTCACTCATAGTATCCATTCGAAATACTCCTTGTCTTTCCAACAATAATCCATCGTAACTCATATGTTTCTGTTTAATATGATAATGGTGATATTAGCAAGCATTCAAAGAATGGCTAATAACAATTGTGCATGCCTACTTGATTCATTCAATGTCGCGACTGATTCAGATTTTTCGTGCGAGTCGCGATTGTTTTATTTTATTTTCAGTGATACAATTGATGTAGGAGATGAATCATTGCTAGACACACCCTGTTTGTTTTGACTCCTATATGAACACGAAGATTTGTAATGATGATAAATGCATTCATAGTATTCCTTTTTTTTATCAGAATGATTAAGGATTCGATTCCGAACATTTTCAAGTTTTGAACGAAAGTCATTGTTTGCATACAAGATATATTTTGAAAAATTATTAATATAAACGTATCAAATATAAACCTATTTTGTTCTCTACTTCATTCTTCTACTAAGTGGAAAAATATCACTGTATAGTCGAAGTAACCGGTATAGTGCATAGTTAAAGCTGTCGGCGAGCTGAAAGTCAAAAAAAAAAACCAACACAGGGAAATAAAACCACCGCAAACTATTCCACGTGGACTGAAGAACTGGCGGTTCATATTGGATAATTTTTACAAATAAGCTTCATGATTGACTTAAGAGTCATAAAATTAAATCTGAAGTCTTGTTACGGTGACGAATAGAATGCCAGCCATCGTGTTGTCAATGTTCACTTCAGGAACTGATCGCGATTTGAGTGTTGGGTGCAGTTATAATTACTTAAAATTTTTGGTCCTTGGACAAGTACTAATAGTAATAACGAGTGTAACAACGCAGACTTTTTCTTTTTTAGTGATTCCAATAGCGATGGTGTACAATGCGAAAAAGAGATACCAGTAAATAAGATTCGGATGCATTTGAATATTGAAAAACACAGAGTATGTTTCAATGTATATAAGAATCTACATCTCAAGTTCGGTTTCGATGGACACGAACAATTACAAGCTACATCAGATTTGATCGAAATCCATTTCTCAACTGTACGTGAAATATGAACGCAAGATGCGATGTGATACAGAATTATCGAAACCTTCAGATGCTTATATAATAAAACCTATAAACAATTTACGACTGTTACAAAAGTAATGAGATTCCTACAACTGACATCATAAGGAAGAAATTGAATACTTCCGGTCATAACGTGAGTTGCTGTGACAAAACTCTTCAGAATTGAATGGATAAACTAGGATTTAAATTAAAAATGATAAACAAACGTCAAGCAGTTATGGAAAGCAGAAGAATAGTGGAATTGCGTAACAAATAACTAAATATCGTCAAGAACAACGACAAAATTTTGGACTCGAACAAAACTTGGTATGACACGAATAGATGGACTGATGGTTCGAGAATATGTACCTACGCATAATATGCCTGCAAACAAAGGATCTCGACAAATCATTGTACATTGCGAAGGAAGTAAAGGATGAGTTCCGAATTCTTTAAAATTACGTGGAAAAAATCTTGAGGACTGAGGCTGTTGACTATCACAAGAACATGGAATATAACATTTTTGAGGAATGGTTTGAAAACACATCGATCACAAATTTGGATGCGAATTGTGTAATAGTTAATAATATGAAAGAGCATAGGAGTAGTTTCTTGAATGTGGAGACCTTTTCCCGTTTCACTTTACAATTCCTCAATGTCTACATGAAAATATCATTTGAGTACCAATAATTGAAATTATTGTTGTAGGTACCTTACACGTTCAGTAATAATGTCATTCCAGCCGATCACTACAGGAATATAATTATTAAAAGTTGTCCGGTTGTTCCCTGTCATTACCGTCAACATCTTACATGTTCATCATTACTGACATTATTGTTTTATCATTCTTATGTTTATTGTGTTTTTATCGATTATGGATTTGAAAAAAAACGCATGTCTAGCTACAGTCGTTCAGTAACACATTTAGTATTACTGAAGGAAATAAGTGATGCTTCTGGTTTTAATTTTTTTATAAATGACCAACAACATATTTAGAGCTGCGTTTCTTTTCGTTTCTTTTTATTTGAATATCAAGTGACGAATTACATAATTCAAGAAGACTTTCGTAAGTTTCTATGAAATTGCAAAACATTTCTTCGGTTGTTGAAGCATATATCTTCTCTGTCTGCTGTTCAGCAGAGACCTCGATTAGCCTTACGCCGACATCGTTTTCGGTGTGTTCACTTTCAGTTTCATTAGCCGCAGATCCGTCCATCTTGCTTCCACATTGCGCAGTGAAGTACTGAACTGAGTACTGACGAAATAATGATAGCCCTGCTTTACACTACCATTATTACCGACAGTATCCCCTCTTCCTGCTAAGAATAATGCTCGTATATGAAAATATTCGAATAGTCTTCTTTACCGCTTCGATACTTGCGATCATTCCAGTTTCTTACCTTTACAGGTTCATTATTATTGTCATTATTTTCAGGTACAGGACATTAATACTGAATGTGTAATGGGCCTCTCACGGATTTCTTATATCCTCACTAAATTCTGATTAGTTGAATGATAATACTCAATCAATAACCAGCAACCTGCAGAAGTCTGTGACACTTTTTTTCAAGTACAAAACACAAGCACAGGAAAATCCTTAAAGCGCTGTCAGAGCGGTACCTGTGCGAAACCAGCGGTTCACATTGAATTTAAAACGCTGGAGATTGAATCCATTTGGGAAAACGTTCTCAGTTCTTAAACAGTGTGAAGTTCGAGGTATAGTGAGTTGAACCTCAAAACGATGAGCAGCCATAGTCCGTCGCGTAATTCTGATATGTACTGCTCTTGGTGAAATCAAATGTGCGAAGTCACTTGAACACTTCCCGTGAAAGTATCTATAGAAGAGAGACAAATCTCCAACCTTTCTCCGATGTTCCAAGCTATCAAGGTTGTACGTGATGTTCGTGTCTCGAATCAGGCAGATGGTTCTTTTCTGGATGGAATTCAGCAACCTCTGGGTATGTTTGCGGGCAGAGCTCCACACATAAAACTATAATCCAAAGAAGGTCTGATCTGAGCTTTATAAAGCATCAAAAAATGCCGAGGTGTGTACAGTTTTCTGGTTCGAAACAGTGTTCAAAGTTTTTGAGAAGCATCCTTTGCAATTCTCGCGACATATTGGTGTCTATTTTAACCCCTAACAAACTTATCGAAGCAGAAAGCGAAATTGTCTGACCTGGAATCCAAATGAAATGACACAACAAGTGTTCTATCGTCAGCAAAGCAATATATTGGATTCTTGTTTTTTTTTAAAAAAAGTCGTTAGTATACAATAACAAGGGAGTTGGAGATATTATGGATCCATGGGGGCACTAGCGTTGATGGTGGAAGTATTCGAGAGATATCCACTTGTAGGGAACTTTTTTCAGAAAGCTAACAAGCCGTACACAAAAATGATCCGATAAGCTATATCATCAAAGTTTGGCCAGCAACCCCCATGCCACACACGGTCAAAGGCCTTAGAAAAATCAAGCGCAACAGCTCTTGATTTTCCATGTTTCTCGATTGCGTTTTTCCAAATATGGGTTACATACAATAAAAGGTGGCCTGTTGATATTTGTTTTCGAAAGCCATATTGATGATCGCTCAAGATGGTGAAGCCTTCCAAATATTTGAGGGTATGGTGGTTTACGACATTCTTCATGATTTTTTATATCACTGATAGCAAAGCGATAAACCCCTTTCTAGTAAACAGGTTGAAAAGTCTGCACAATACTGGTGCGAGTTTATTCGCGCACTTATCAAGTACAATGACGGGCACTTCAACATGGCCAGACGCCTTGTTGGTATAGAGCTTATTCAAAATTTAGCTGACTAGAAGCTGTCGAAAAGTAATTCTTCAACTAACAGAAACAATAACAAATGTCGCCCTTTACCTGAATTTTATTAAGTCATCTTTGAATAAATAAATCCTACGTGGTAGGAGCACAGTATATAGCTATATTAGAACCAGTAGGATCACTTCGATGTCGGCACTTTGATGTTGATGGTATGAAGTTTTTACTGCGCTGGATCCCCCGCGCAACTGGCGGAGTCGTGTTCAGTGTATATACACTGCTCGACACATGAATCTTTTATATACTGCTCCACATAAACTCGGATACGATTTTTATTAAGTCAATTCCCAATATTCCCAATAGAAGTGACATTTGAAGAGAAAATGGGAAAAACGATGAATGTCTAACAACCTTAAATCTTATTCAATAAAGCATTTTTTATTTTAAATTCGGGTTTTTATCAAATCAGTTACATATGTATTTTTAGCAAGTATGAAATATCCACATATCATAATAAATAAAATAAATTAATATTTGTTACCGCTCTCACTTACTGTCACTGCTTCTACGTAAGTACAAAATTTGTGTGGCAGGTTTGAATTTGAACTGTGAGAGTCTCCCCCACTATAAAAGGTGTCGAGTCAGTGAAGTCATTCAAACAACGGCCAAACCTACGGTAGTAAATTAGAATAAGTATGACGATGATGAAAATATTATTTCATTGTTATTACAGGAACATTTAGATAATTGAATGGATACATTTAAAAATGAAAATAATAATTTGGGAATACTTTATAGCATCTACCAGTGATTGACAATCAGTAGCTTACTACAAGGTTTTCTTGTTTTGGTGCTTCTCAAATCTCTATTTATGAATTTCAGGCTATAAAATATTGTTACTCTTACGAATAATGATATGAGATAGTCTAACGGAAAATGCTCACATGGTTTGTGAAATGTAATTTCAGAAAGCAAGTTCTAATAGAATTTCAGTGAACTGATTACAAAAAATGTTTTCCAGTGCATTCAGAAACACAACAAAACTATATTCAGGCATTTGTAAATTACCGAATGTATCATTTTGTGCATTCTGATATGCTCTAAAATGGGCATATATTGTAACGTCTGTCAATTCTTTCTGCCCCTGTGCATATTCTCTACATACATGGCAAGAATGCTTTTTGAAACACTTTTTTAAGAAGTAGCCACAAATATACATAATAGCATTCTTTTCTGTATTATTCAACTGTCTATAATCAGTGGTATAGACTTTTAGAGGCATAAACTTTTCTGGTTTTGGTAACAATAAAGAGCTGTCCTGAACCAGTTCTGGAGTAATTGTTCCTAGAATACCATTAAATTCTTCCAAACAATTAGAACCTTCGGAACTATCAAAGTAATTCAATAAAAACATTTTTCCAAATGTTCTTTGAAA
>WOGN01000996.1:0-20988 GCA_015342105.1 Leptinotarsa texana | reverse complement strand
CGCAATGCGCGCAACGTTTGCGTTAACGAACATTTGCATTTGAAAGAGATGTTCAATCATGTAACTTGCCATGATGATTTGGCATAAACAACTGAATAATAAACAAAAGATTTGACAGATATCACCAAAACAAAATGGCCGCCACGGAGCACCAAAATCTACCCGCGCCAATTGAAAAACCCTTTACAAATGTTTATATTGGAGTGTTTTATCTCAATCAAGAAGAAGGTCATTCATTCGTCATATTCCGTATAAAATGCTAAACCATCACTATTGAACTTTCACCCCGCCAATGACTCGTAGATACTGAGAAGTCTATTCCTTTTAGACTAGTGACTCATAGCTGCAAATGAAACTATTTTTGTGGTGGATACAAAATCCTTCAACTAATTCATAATCACAAATACAATATGGATATGTGAATAAAAAGTAGAGTAATTTTTATAAACATGAATTGATTGTTATAAAACAAATATAAAAGTTTCAAATCTTAGTCCAACAAAAAGATCATGAAAATGAATCAGAAAGACTATACTAAAAAGAGTGTCAGTGTATAGTATGATCCAACGCGGCACTGACTCAAAGGGATGTAATGCCCAACAACCTATTCCTATTGAGCATACAAAGCCGACACGTGTCTCGCGTGGCACAGTGATTGATACACAATTTTTATCTTTGTAAAGTCATATCATAGAACCCATATGCGTTTTTGTACTTCAGTAATATATAAAATAAGAATAATTTATTTTTGTCTGTTATTAGAAAATGTAAATTCTTACGAAATAGTTACAAAGTATTATAAAGTGTTTCTATAATCATTGCAATTTATCAAAAAATATAGTACTCTAATGAAGTACTTGTATTTCTGGTTTTGTTATCACAAAAATAGGTTATTTCAATCAAGATAACCTTACAAAGGTTATGCAGGTAACAAGTATCATGTTTTTAAATGCTATTAATGAATATTTAAAAGTATTCTGGGTTGAAAATTAATGAAAATAATAAAAAACGGCCCATATGAAATATACGTCTTTCTCAATTATAATATGACTAATAGGTTGCAAAGTAATTTGATTGCATATCATAAAATTACGATTAGTCACTTTATATAGTGAAATATTACAAAGAGAAAGGATTTTGTGAAATATTATAGCAAGTTGATCCATAGACCAATTTATGAGTTGAAAAACATGTTATTTCTTGCTACTGCATACCACTGAATAATGATCTTAAAATTCGAAAGAATATGTTCAACAGGAGAGTTAGATACTTAAAATATTAGAAAATTAAAATAGGTTTGTTATCAGAAAAAAAAAGATACGTAATATTTGTTATCAAATTTTAATTTTTGAAATAATTTTTCCCCAACAAAAATTGTAGATTAAAAAACTTTTTCTTGATAGTTTTGGTGATGTATTTCTCATTAATTTCAGAACTCATGATTAATAAATATATCTATAATTCTTCTAAAAAAGTCATTGATATATTTAATGTGTTGCCTGAATAAACAAATTCTCATCAATAAAGATTTATATTTTTATTCATCAAAAAAAAAAGAAATTCAATTATTTATAGTACATTAAAAAAGTTTCTATATTTTTCTGAATCTAAACATAAGATATGGATGAAAAATATATTTTTTTGTTCATTATGAGTAACAGTAAGTTCATGATTTAAAATCCAAAATTGTTTCAAAATATTTTGTTCAAACAATAAAAAGCAAAATTTTTTGGCACTTTAAAAATGTTTGGGAGAAAATATTATTTTTAATAATCATTGTATTTATTTAATTATTAGCGAAATGCTTACTTTCAATTTTTCACATAAAATGTGTGAAAGTTGAGACAAATTAATTGTTTGAAAAATACCTCATATTCATGAAAAATTATGGAATAGACCACTTTGTAAATTAAATATACTGTATTGTCGAAAATAATTTTACTACACAGGGTGGTAAATATCACAGTAATGGAAACATAAATAATCTGTTTCTGGTTTTTCTTAAAGGGACATAAACAAATAAGGCATATTGATTTTTTCATTTTATTTTCAAGTTTATAGATAAATTGGTTTTATTAGGGATTTGAATCATATCGTCGTTAGGAATCATATTTCGTTTTGTAAAAATACACAATTCGTTATGAATCATATTTCTTTTTGTAAAAATACACAATATCATGGACAACTGAAGTTGTCAATGAAGTCAATATTTCAAGAATCGCCATTAAAAACTAAATTTTTGGTCCAAACATGACTCACAAGTAATCTTGGAACACCTGGGTTGATTATTTCATTGGATTTTTTTTTGTGAGAAGTTGAATGAGCATGATTGAATAATTACCTAAAGTTTTTCGGAAAAGAGTTACCAACTTTGATGGAAAATGTTTATATTTTTCTATTTTGATAAGAAATCGACTGTAATTTAAGCACTTTCGTGCACTGGCCGACGAATATTTATATTAAAATAATCATGAAACTGAATAAACTGATTCGTTACTTGATGGAAATTAATGACATTATCTATGATAATGATCAATCAACTTTCACAAATAACTTTTTTTCATACCAATGTCTTCAGAGAATTTTATTGAGGAATTAAATCTGATAAAAAAAGCACTGCAGGTTTGTTCTACACCTTAACCTCCCAATTTGCACATTTCAGAACACAGATAGTAGAAATGATGGATAACTTGTCTTCTGTTTAGTTTCATCCTTTCTTGAATAATTGGTTTCGATAATCGCCGAAACAGAAATTGATGATGCTGTGTTGAAGAATACCCAAAAATAGATATCCAACGAGTATATTAATTTTATATTTGAATATTCACCCTATAGTAAGTAAACGGAAGTGCTTGAATCACAGTCGATTTAACCCCAAAATAGGAAAGTAGAAACTTGTGATTGATTACCTATTTTTTTGTGGAAATTCATATTCAATATAGGAAAGAGAAACTATCTTATTTGTTACGACCGTTTACTTGAAGATGGTTCAATAAACCTAAACCGGTCTTAACAAATAAAAATATCAGTGGAAATTAGACAAAAATTATTTTCTCTATCCTATATGAAAGTAGAAATATTTTTCATCAAAGTTGATAATTTTTTTCCGAATTTCAAAAGTTAAACCTTTGAGATACTCATTCATATCTTGATAAACATATCACCCAAAATGAGAACAGAACAGGACACTAATAATTGTGTGGATAAAATATGTACCAATTCATTTAAGCTGCCTCAATCCTTGTCTATAATTAATAAATGACAAATATTGGCAAATATGGTGCAATAAAATGTATTCACATTTTATCTGCAATATAATTGCAAAATTAGATATTGTTTTCACATTTCAATCTGGTATTATAATTATGTTTACTGTCTACAATCCTAATGGTTTTAATTCATTGTATGGAAAGTTGTTTATTCAATGAAAATTCATATCTTCCGTTCGTCTAATTGATGAAAGTCCGTCTTTGGCAGAAACCACATTGTACATCTTGAACTTTCGAGTGCACAAAATATCAAGTCGGGTTAGTCTAGTATACGATGGGTATAACATAACTTATAAGAATGTAATGAAATTTTTCGTTGTCTAGTAAATGATAGCGTTACTGTATTTTTATCCGGTCCGTTAAACGCAAATGGTGGGTGTGTAAGATCTAAATGTATTTCTTATCGCAATTTTTTTTCGAACTGACATAGTTAATATAGCACTATGATGTGCAATCTTTCTCAATGATAGAAACTTCTGTGTCCTCAGTTTTTCCGTAAACTCCTCTCAAGGCGTTGAAAATATCTTTTGAATGACTGAAGTCTACCGGGGTACAATTCTCCATACAATATAGATCCATTAGCATTTCTCAAACATCGCGTATTCAAAAAGCAAAACTTTGTTGCTATCAGGAGTTAGTTCCTGAAATAGTTGATTTTGTAACAATTTTGACCGACTTTTAAAGGTGAATTTATGCACACTCGATTAACAAAGAACAAGTAAGAAGTTTCAATTATCAATTAGGAAAAGACAAGTAACAAAAAAGGTGTTTATGCATTCCCAATTGAAAAGTCGAAATGAAATAGTGCAAGCGCTTGAGCCTTTATCGGAAAAAGATAAAGTAAGATCAACTATTGTATACCTATTATTGTGTATTTTTAATACATCATCAATTTATAGAAACAAATTATTCAATAAATGATGGAAGACAGCCTACAATGTTTTGAAAACTATTAGGTTAGGTTTTCACTCATTTCTACTGTCCGTGTTCTAAAATGGAAAAATCAGCTATCATTTGCGCATTAGATGCGTACCTACTAGTGGAAAATTTGGTATAATTAAAGCAAAACAGTCAAGAGTTGACCAACTTCTACTCATCTCTTTTCCACTGGAAAGTGAGGAGTTTAACGTATATAAGTGACAATTCACTTCCTAATTTTTACTTGCTACGTGTTGATCGGGTATGCATAAATTCACTCTGAATGTAGACAAAAACACTAAGTTTTGATTCAGATTCACGATCAGCACACAAAAATACATAAGTCTATTCAAAAAACTAGTGCAAGCCGTTGAAACAATGAAATTTATCCTTACCGTCTTCTGTTATAAAATACCTAGTCAATTAAATTCAAAGTCCATCTTGATGGTTGAGATTATAATTGATGAAATACCTAATTAGCTTTTCAAAAGAATATCTACTGCTTCAGGTTTATTAACCACATTCTTTAAAAAGTCAAACTATGAAATGAACATTTGCTTTTCTTACTTTTTAAATCATAATTCAAAGAGTAAGGAAAACGAATGTTCATTTCATAGTTTTTCAATAATGCGGGTGAAGCAATGGTGAACAAAATAACAAAAATTCAAACACAACAATTAGGTACGTAACACATTCACAAGACAAGAAATGAAATAAGTATTGGCCATGTACACTCCACAAGTCCAGTTCAACAGTTATTGGATTTTCCAGTTCAATAGTTTATATATTTTCAAGGTCAGATCTACTCGATCATCCTCGTCTGTCAAGGCCAACAACAACCTTCAAATTCAAAACACCAAAACAAAGGAAGGTATGTAAGTACTCACATTTTTTATTGGTCGTTTTGCAGGCTTCGACTGCGTCCTTGTAACAATAGTCGTCAGCCGCAGATGCAACAGCGCAAAAGATAGCGATAACGATGAAAACCTTCATGATCCCTAAAAAATATAACTGTATCTATTACTTGTCCAACGACTCGAACTAAAAATGATTCTAACCTGGTATCTCGCCAGCGTAATCACGAGTAAAACTTATTCTAAAATACAAAACAAATTTTATTGGTGCGTAGCAATAACCCCAGACAAACGTAAGCGATTGTAGTTCTAGACGGCGTGCGCAACAGTGTAGAACACACCGGCATTCCAGAGAGGGATTGGGTCAAAATAATGAATTTCAAGGAGCCATAAAATATATTCAAATTGAAAATCAGTCGTCAATTATATATCATCTGTTTTACCAGCGACATTTTCTACAGGTTGGAGAGATCATTTTATCAATCGTGACACAAAGTAAAGGCTATTATAATTTTTTTGATAATATTTTAGTAAAGTAAACCATTACTCCAAATCAGGAGCAAAGAATAAGTGATCTTTTTTATTTCAAATTAACCTTCATACATAGATGGGCAAATTCGTAATATAGTTTATTGAATATTACCGGGGTTTTTTCAGTTTGATCTTTCTCTTGAAGATGATCACTTGGAGATCAAAACACGTATCGAAGTGTTTGAATAACGGTTTATTGTTGGGAAAAAACTCCAGTAATATTCATTACAACACCAAAAGTTCCAAACAGTGCATCACAAATATAGTTCATTGTTATATTGGATCAATTGTTAGATGTAGGTGATCATTCAAATGCATTAATCATCTCACCCGTTGATTTAAAGGAGCAGATGAATTTTGAATAGACTATAAAATTTTGATTTATCTAATACGTTAGACTATTGTCATTGAATCCACGGCAACAAAAAGCCTTACAAATTTCAAACACCAAAACTATCTTCAACAGTAAATATGTAACCAAAATGTGTCTCAAATGTCTAATAAATTTAAAAAATTTGCAAATTTGACCAAAACCATGTTAGTCACAATTAGAGTACATTTAAAAAATTCTGACTCGAAGTGCAGAGCTGAATCAATATCTTTCCAGTTCTTCAATGCTTGATTTTCTTTAGGATTATAGTATCGAGATGGGAATTATTTGATTCTACTCGTTCTTTGAACAAATCAATTTCGAATTCTATTTGATTTTTTTTTGTAAATATCATAGTATGCTCAGTTACACAAGATACCGCAGACAATTGTTTGTGTTCATTTCTCCAAAACAAATACTTATCCCAAACAACACTCTTCTTGACGCGCGTTACACCAATCGAGGTGTTGTTTGGACAAAAAAAGTTGGTAATATTTTTAGCAAACTCATGTTTGATAATTTCTAAATGAAAAAAATATGCTATTATGAATAGTACAAATGTTTTAAATTAGAAAAATCATATTTTTGATTAGCATTTTTGGATATACGATCAAGTGGATTCCACTTAATGGTGGATAGCCATCAAAAAGTTAAATGCTTATAGCAAAGATTCATTATACTTGAATTTAGGACCTCTCATTGTTTAAGGCTATAGGGAATTTTGCGGTGAAGAATAGTTTTTGAAGTGCCTTTTTCCTAAGAAAGTCCATATGTAGAATATTTGTCTTGAGTTGTTAGTTGCGGGTTATCTCTGTTTTTATGAATCCTATTCAAAGAATCATATTTTTCACACACCAATCCATGAAATCCAAATTGATATATTTTTGAAGTATTTATTGTATTTCCATATTTCAGCTATTACACACCTTATTGAAGTACGCAAAAGGACGCTTGATTCGATAGAAAATTCATTTCGTCGTATAAAGATAGGGATTGAAAAAATTCAATCCAACATCAGTAGTTCATCGAGTTATGTTTAGATGAGGGGTAGTATGGTGGATAAAGCAAAACTTCAACGGGTAACTGTGGGTTGACTACTTCGGGTCTCATCTCCGAGGCTAATATCTCCGGCTCAAAATGAAAATTTAGAAAGAAATCAACCATCATCATTGTATAGAGTAAAACCTATACGCCGATGACACGGCTCTTCTCTCGTCTTTCATGGGTCGAGAGCTCGGCGTTGGACGACCTCGAGAGCTGGTTCCTCGATTGGAAGATGTGAGTGAACCCGAACAAGACTCAGGCGATAGCCATAGGAAGATTGCTATCTTATCCGGCCAGAAAAGTGAGAATCTCTAGAAGGGAGATCGACTGGCAAGCTCGGGTGAAGTACCTCGAGTTTGAAGAACAAGATTACCATCTTCAATACGATGTTCAAGCCTGTCATCATGTATGCTTCAGGCGTCTGGGGACAAGCGGCGAAATATAATATCTCCATTCTAGAGGTATTGCAAAATAAGCTAATGAGTATGATTGTGAATGCTTCTTGGTTCCTGCGGAATGAAGCCATCCGCAGAGATTTGCAGCTGCCTTCCATTCGGCAGTCCATTCAGTCGAGGAATCGGCGAATTTTTGAAGGTGCGGAAACTCACGAAAATCTGTTAGTTAGGGAAGCTATGGATTATGCTGTAGACGACCCCTCCCAATATAGAAAGCCCCGACAGTCTGCCGAAGGAGGCCCTCATGTCCCCCGTTAAAGGATGAACAGATCTTTCATCCATCCCACCCCAGCCAAGTAGGGGTACCCCGTGAAGGGCGGCACTGGTGTCTGAGGACTTCATGCCGTCATCATCCTCTCAGTCATGAACTCATTTGTCCTTCTTCGACAAAAATCAGCCAAAAGTGTAAGGGAGCTGGGCTCCAACCTGAACAAACTCAAGACGACGTGCAGTAGAAAGTACAAAATTCTCTATCGATTAGTATATACCAAGACACAGTAGAACAAATATTTATTGAGATATGGAGCTACATAACACATGACATCAATACGGACAAAACTTTCGAAACAACCAATATCATTATATCTTGACCAACAATAAATGATGTTCGCTTCTGGGCTAATGCTTTCCTGATTACACGAACTCTATGAACAAAGAAATCGTACAGTCATGATATGGATGCGCGGTGGGGATTGGACTTCACCCGAATTCATCGTGAGGTAAGGGGAAGAGAAGAGGTGTCATATCAAAATGTATAGGAAATAGTGTTGTGCGCAAAATATTGTATCGTATCTACATTGACTCGTGTCAGTTAAGTTTTTGTGTTAGTCCACCTTCTGCACCAGTGAGTGTAAAGGCAGGCTACGTATAGATCGAATCGATTTCCTTATACAGATATTTTTGTTAACTTTGAACTTGGATCAGCTGAATCATGAGATCCATTATCCTCGCAGTTTTCTTCGTATGTGCCATCGGCTTGGCCTCGCCAGCCTTACAATGTGAGTTATTTTGTTCATTTTATCATTAAGGATCAGTATCATAGAATTTGTTGGTTTTTTCCATGATGATTCTAGACTTCTACGAAGGCTCGGAGATGAGAGTGACTACTCAACCAAACGTAAGGAAGGTCAAGGGAAACGTAATAATCTGTTGTATATTTTTTGACAATGAGACAATTGTTTCGTTTTGGAACAAGAAATTTCAACTAGTTAGTACCTAGATATATCATTAGTTTGGTTATTTTAACCTTACCCTTTACTGAAAATGAATATTGCGATGGAATTGTCCCTATTGGAATTATCAACACTTTTCAACAGTTTCTGTGTTTTATCTTTCAACAGGAATATGAATTCTATGGGAACCTTAAAATTGTCAAGTTTTAGATATATATGGAGGTTTATTTTTGACATTTTACCTAAAATCACACTGAAATAGAGGTTTCGAAATACATGTAGTTGTAATTTCAGAAGCGATAAAATTATCTGCCGTTTTTAATTAGACTAATGAGTCAACATTGGGTAAACTATCCGCCTGCAAATTTGAGTTGAATATTCAATTAACAAGAACGAAAAATGTAGATTTTCAATTAATATTTCTGACATCAGATTTCTAGATGTATGATCGCATTTTGCTAAATGTGCCTATAAAAATATGTTTCATTTTAGCAGTTTCTATGAACCTACATTATACTATATTCTGACTATATAAACATGAACTTTATAAAAACAAGGTTTTTATGAAGGTCATTAGGCCCTGTAGGCATTTTATTAAAGATTATAATATCCTGCTTATCATACTCCGGTCTTAACGACCTTCAGGGATGAATCTTGTATCTAGGGTATCATAAACAAATAGTTAAGTGAATAATGAAATGAAGTTTGTACCCAACTTGATGTTTACAAAACTCTGATAACTAGTTAAAAGCCATATTATCAATAGGTCATCGACATTGAGACATTTATTTTCAAAGCAAATAAATGGAATATTTGAATAGTCAGAATAAGAGTATGTTTTACGAAAAACATAATAATGATGATAATTGAATTTATTGCCCAACAATTAAAAAACATTTATTCTGATGCGCAGTTAGCAACTAGTAACCAATCCAAACGTTAGTGGCTCCGAAAATACCAAACTAAGAATTGGAATTTCATAGGGAATTCAATGAACGTCAAAAAATTCAGTAAACAATCTTCAAAATATTAAGTTTGTGATCAGCACAACCTTTTCGTATCAACTAAAAAATGATGTAATGTACCAAGAATATAAACTTGTATTGAACGTAGTTTATCAACGAATATTTTTTTTTGCAGTTTATTCATTTTACATTATTCAACATAGTGAAATGAAGGTTCAAAAAGAAACATGGAAGGACTAAAAGATAGAAGGGAATGATAATTAGCTTCAAATACATTAAGTCATTTCCGCCAAAAGTTATTTGCTATATCAGTTCCATATGAAAGGCGTTTTATGGCCCTCATCTATTCAAATAAATTTATTCTGGTGCTGAAACGATGGCGTCATATCATCTATGATTTGAAACATATTCATGATGATTCAGTACTAGCGTGAGGTTGGTTTTCAAACGGAATTTGACGTTACATTACGTCAGTTGTCAGTTTCTGCTTTATTTTGATCGTTATTGTTTATAAAGTGCTGAAAACTTTTTATAAAATACGTTTTAAGGATTCACAAAATAATGCTGGGAAATTATTAAATAAATATTGTAATGTATATTACACTGATAACTTGATTGAAGATTCACCTGAAAATGTGCAAAAAGTAAAACTAGTTACAAGTCAAAATAAATCACAGAAATGGCTATGTGCCTCCTGGGTATTATTATTATTATTATTACAATTAAACAATTTGCAAGAGTTATTCACGAAATAAATTAGATAGAAAATGACCAAGTGTTCTCTTAGAACCCCAATATTAAAATCTTCATTTTTCTGATTGTTTTGTTAGTGGCTTTTCTCCGATAAATAAATGCAAAATATATATGATCGTAAATTGCAAGTGTTGAAAGATGAAGTGAAAGCAGTATTGTGGACAAAACAATTTCTAACAAGATAAAATAATTTTTTTTAAATTATTCCTATCGATATTTTTCAGAAAATAAAGCACGATTTGTTATCAACTCGTAAACTGTGTCAAATCACTTGAATTTTATTTCAGTCCAATCTAAATATGTATTTAATACATAATTTATTTTAAAGAGTCAATTTTCTGTTTTGATTGGAAAAACTCATTATCTTAAGTACTTTAGACCAGAAACAATGATAAATGAAATATAATTTTGTATTTGTAAAATGGAATAGCTTCTTCTGAATTTATCATTTTGTCGTTATTGAGATTTCTGGGAAGTGTAGTCAAATATACAGATGAAGAAAAAGTATTTCATTTCATCCAGGTATTGAGGAGTAAATGATTACTCCCATTATGAAATGGGAAAAAATATTATATGTCACAGGGTGCAGAAAACGATATTTTCATATCAAATTTCGTAATGAAATACATTATCTCAAAGTATCGAACAAAGATTATTTTATTGTGAAGGAAAACAAAATTTTGTATTTACTTTTTATGAGAAAAAAATATAAAAATCTCAATGGAAATTTTTTGTACAGGTGTAAAAAGGACAGGCTTGTTAAATCACTACAATAAGTTACTGCCTGAATTCAAATTATTTTTCACAAACAAATTATTTTTCACAAAAAACAATGTTCTATTCATCAGTAACTTATCGTATCAAATAATTTTCATTATTAAGAAAAGCTAAGAAATTATACAGATAGTTTTCTTAACGTTTCGTGGGCGAACATCTGACTACGTTTTCAGAATTGGAAAATATCTAACGATACTTGCAAATTGTTTCGTCGCTTCACTCTATTTTCAAACGTCCTCGATAGATCAATTTTTTCCGAATGTAGAAGGTGAAAGTGCGCAAAACAACTCGATAAAAAATCATTAAATTATTTCAAACTTAAAAATTACCATAATACTATCTTGGTATTTTGACAATAAGTAATTGCAAGAATTTCTGATTTCAAATTTTGTAATTCTTTTTTACTGTAATTTTTTTTACTGTAAAGTTGAAAATAATAATTTCTTAGCAATTACATTTAACAATATATTTTACTTTCAGGTTCCCACAAAGAACTGGATATTCCCAAAGATTGGATAGACATGGACCAACTCTGTATCCAAAAAATGAGAGGTCAAGTGGAAGAGGAACTGAAAGCTGCCATGCAGTACATGGCAATGGGTGCTCATTTCTCGAAAGATACTGTTAACAGGCCTGGTTTTGCTGATATGTTCTTCAAATCAGCAAGTGAAGAAAGAGAACATGCCATCAAACTTATCTCCTACCTTCTTATGAGAGGAGAACTCACTTCCAAAGTTAGCAGTCTCATCAAGAGAAATGTAAGTGCATAATGTCCAACCCAAACTTATACCGATAAACAGCAGGCGAGGAGTAAAGACACGTCTGATGAAGCCATTGATGGCGAAACACGTGCTGCGTTTCTGTAAAACTTTTTAATGAAAAGCTCAAAAGTTGGCTGAATCCAATCTTCCATGATAGGTCAAAACAGAGGAGAGAGAGAAATGTTTATTCATTTTTTTGTTTTGTCACTGTATGTCACATGGTGATATAAGGGGTGGTCCTGTTATAGGCTCATGCCTCTTCAGGGTAGTTTTGATAGCATCCAGTCAAATCATTTCAACTTTCAATTCACTTTCACAAACTAGCTTGTAGGTTGAATAATCATTCTCAGCTCGATTATAACTGCATTGCTGACTTCAGGTTTACTACAGTAGTGAACTAGAAGAAATTATCAAAAAAAAGTATGTTCTCCTGAGTTTTTCAGGTATAATATTCCTTAAACTTGAAATAATGTCTTCAATAAATTTTGATATGGGCTTTTTTTTTTAGTTTTCCATTTTCCCATTTTGTCGACAATACTTCGATGTCAGCTCCCTCTGTTGACATAATGGAAACTAAACAGGTTGTGTTTTCATCTGGCAATTGTGTTCACACTGATTATAGTTTGTTGTAAATTCCTGTAATTTTGCTTTGCAGAAGATATGTATGAACCAGCGAGTATTATTGGTAATTCAAATATATGTTATATACATATATATGTATATATTAATATATATACATATATTATAGAAACCCCCCCCATCTAGCGCAATATTGGTTTCATTTTCAGTAAAAATCAAAGTGACCTTCCGTTGTTTTCTATTTCATCCCTAGATAGCTTGGTAAAGAAAGTCAAAAACGGAGCTACATTTAAATGTTTCAGATAGTCGAAGTTTGAAAAACTGATATTCTGTTTTTGTTATAGTCAATCTAAGTCTTATTGTATTCAATATAGTCTCCGGACGTGAAAGCCTATGTTCTTATATTCAAGTCTTCTTAGCTATACAAGTTTCAGAAATATTATGTCACTGATTTTACAGTTTATCTTATGGGCCTCAGTGCCGAGATGTTGAACTTGCAATCCATTAAAGTTTACAGGTTTTGGCATGATGTTTGGCGTGAATGATGTTCCAAAATAGAATAATGCAATTATTTTCTTGCAGCTTATGCCAGCTCAAACAACTTGGATCAACGGAGTCAGTGCATTGAAAGATGCTCTCAGATTAGAAGCTTCTGTAACCAGGAAAATCCGTGATGTCATCAAAGTATGTGAGGGAGCAACTTCTTATAATGACTATCATGTAAGTAGCTTTTCAACAGTTCTATGATTTTCACTTTCCAGAAATTTAAGTTTTGCACTAAATCTAATGTTGCAAGACTTCAATTTGTTGAACACAAAATTATCCCAACAATTTCAATTGGTGTTATTTTTAAAATATATTTTTAGCTTGTTGATTACCTTACTGGAGACTTCTTGGAAGAACAGTATCATGGTCAACGCGACATCGCCGGAAAAGTTTCTACTTTGGAAAAGATGACGGAGAAACATGGCGCCCTTGGAGAATGGTTGTTTGATAAGAAGCTCCTCCAGGGAGAGTTGTAATTTTAACATTTGAAATTTAATATTTGTTCAACCATCTAGAAATAGTTCATTGCCAATGTTGAATACCTTACATACCACTTGTGATATATTTACTATTTCATTTTGTATTGATTTTGTAGTTATGTTTGAGTAGTGTTTAAGTGGAAAATTAATGAGATAAAAGTTTTGTGATTCAATAAAGTTGATTATTTTAATGATTTCTTGTCTACGACTATTGATAAAGGATTGTAAAGTTTTCATGAATGATAAATCGAAATTTCTCATCAAAATCCGTCCGGAGTGAGACGGTAGCCGATTGGCTTGGCGTGGATGGTTTGTTTTACTAAATCGACCACTGAGAACCAGTGGTTCAAGGCTCGAAGGCGAACGACCGATTTTCACTTCCTATCGTCCAACAAGTTCTAGGAAGCACGTTAAAAGACATGACCTCATTAATCCTTAGCTCGCACAAGTTTTGACTTGTCGTTTGTAGAGGGGCGACAGCTGGTTAACGGTAAAACATATTTCTTTTAAACTGTGTATTCACTATAATTATTTAGAATCTGTTGAGATTTTTGGGTCTCATTTACAAAGCATCATGAAATTAAGAAAAATATCAAATTCATCTAAATTGAAAAGAGTTTATTTTTAGGAAGGATTAATTATTGTAGTTTATTTTCGAATGAAATTGCTTTTGGAAGATTATCACATTTTTTGTATAAAGTTGGAGAAGTAAGAAGTAGAAGGCCAAAACTTTCCAAAATAAGCAGTATCTCTCAAAAATATACCCCTTTCAATTTAAACAAGATTCTTATGGCAGGGATTGAATCATGAGCGACTCAATATCATTACATACTGTCATCGATGACATAAGTAGATTCAACTCATTCATGACAAAGTCGTAATTTTATGTTATCCAAATTGGAACTGAAGTAAGTAAAATTTTTACCTGTTTTATATAGTGAATGATTCAATTCCTTAATGACTGCAGTACAATCTAAATCTAAATAGGAAAAAGTGTTTTTTGTATAATTCAATGTTCATATGAAAGTAGTTTCGATAATCTTTTTTCTTTTCTGTAATTCAATGTTTATTTGAAAGTAATTTTTTCGAAGAAGCTTTTTCTTTCAGTTTGTGCCTGGAAGTTACTTTGCATGATCTACACATCTTTGTGAAGAGTTCATTTTCAAAATTAATTTCTGTCTTTGGAAGATTCCCACATTTTCTTTGCAAAGATGGAAAAGTAGAAAGCCAAAACATTCAATTTATTACACTTATCAAAAAACTACCAGAAGTCAATAAAATTGAAAATGATAGAAAATGTACACATTAAAATTGGAATATTGGTGAACTTTGTGGCATATACCTGGAGCGCAAAAATATATTAAATTATAAGAGATTACCATGATGAAATTCAGCAGAGCTGGAATGAAAGTAGCGAAAAAAAATTGAAATGATACCCTAAAAGTTGAAATTTTGTAACAATATTGACAGGGATCTTTGACTTGATGGTAAATTTGGTTAAGGAAATGCGAATCGAAGTCTACTTTTCTTATCATGTGGAAAAAGTGTTTTAAATAGATTCATTTTATGCCAGAGCTTTCCACTCTACCTACTATTCAAATACACTAAAGAATGGAATGTTTTATGTAATGAGGATTGACACTAAAAGATGAAAGCTCAAAAAACAAATTTTTCAGATCCTACTTTTGGTTTTCAACTATGTTGACCTCAACTATACCAACCAAATTAAGTTGGCACCATTGCCAACTCCGTTATTATCGATGCTACGAATTCCGTTAAATTAACAAACTAGTAAAATTTTTGATGGCCTTTTCGATGCCGAAAACAAAAAAAATTGACAATAGCGTTTTCAAAATGTCATAAAATGATATTTTTTTAAATGGAATACCCTATATTTTGTCATGCATTTGGATTCGTAATAACATTCTCAACAACAAAGATTATATTACCTTTTTTTCCTAAAATTGTAAATGAACGACTTACGTGGAAATATTTATTTCACTAGTAAAAAAAATTATTTATCTTGACGAATAAACACCGCCTTCTTGTTGAACAGATATTTGGACCCTTCTCTTGACACTGCGTTGTGTTGCTTTCAAAACAATTCGGTCATCAATTCTATTGATTATAGTTTCAATATAATTTTTCAATTCATCCACATTGTTGTTTTATTTTGTACACCTCAGTTTTCAGAAATCACCAAAAATAAAAATCTAGAGATGTCATGTCTGGTGAACAAGGAGGCCACTTAACAGGACTATTTGTAGATCCGTTTCCAAAACACTCTCGCAACATTCTTGTTACGCCACTGAAATTATGTGATTGTGCTCCATTCTACTGAGAATAGATCATCTGATGATCCTCCAGATCAAAATCATCGAAAAACTCTCCCAACAGTTTGGTAATTTAATTAATGTAACGGGGTCTGTTAAAAGAACCTTGTTAAATTGGACTGATAATTCTGCCTCTAAATAGACTACACCAAACATTAATACTAAATCGTCTTTGCGGATTTTGGGGATAGACTAGCATGGATTATGTCGACTTCAATAATGAAAATGTTTTCTATTATACATCCCACAATTTGAAAAATTAGCCTCATCGTTTCATATGATATTTCTAAAGAAGTTAGGATCTTGTCTGCATTCATTCATAAACCACCGACAAATCCCCAATCGTCTCAGGGTCACCAGGTTCTAGTGATCTACTGTTTGCACTGGTCTTAACTCATAAGGAGAAATATAATGTTTCTTCAGAATTTCTAGAATAACAGGCGGTAGAACAGCTATTTCTCTAGATTAATTTCTGATGGCATTATTTGGATTCAGCTCAAAGTAGGCTAAAACGTCAATTTCTGTATCTTCAGATATTACAAAATGTTTATTAGTTCTCCTCTTCTCAAAAACTTTTTCGTTATTTCTGAAGCACCGCACAAAATGCTGATTAGGTGATTCACAATCGGGGAACGAATTGCTGTAGTGTTGGAATGCCCTTACGCTATTTTTATGTCAAACCAAGTAGGATTCTAACTGCAATTTTGTAATTTTCGACCATAAATTCAGGGAAACACATGACTAATCGTGAATGTATTTCAGTATTTATAATGTATAAATCTATATTCACTTGTAATTGTCATTTGTAGTATCACATAGGAGCAGTAGTGGACATGAATACATCTGTATAACTATATAAATACTTAACTTTGTTTATCTACATTCCCAAACACCACACATTTTACAACGCACGCTTTGACTAAGGTTACTCTTATACCACGTGTCTTGGAGGGGATTTCACAAAAAATATCAGGTAATTTGAACTTTACATGAAATCTTCTGTGATTTATTTAATTTCACAACGTATTTTTACTCAACTCTTTGGTTCACATATGATATTCTGTAAATTCCATTATCACGGTTTTTATTGTGTAAAATTGAAGTTACCCTATAACTATTGTGAATATTACAGTACCTATATATCCATGTTTTTCATAATCATTTTTAACAGTGTAGAAACCCAAAGTGACAAACCACATTCTACGCGGGCGAATCCGGCGGCAACAACTAGGAATATCATTATATCGGCCTATCCTTGATGAAGATTGGAACAAACAATATTTACTTGACAGTGCTGTGGTTATCAATTCGAACAAACTGAAAATCCTGCTGAATAATCACCGAAGACGAACAACTTACTACTTGTTTTTTTTTTAATGTTCATACCCCTATATGAACCCAGTAAAAAATCTGAAATGACGCCCATGTTGTCGACGTAAAAGTAATGAAAGTTGAAATGATGGCATGATGATATAACTTTTCCCACCCCCACCCAAAAATTTCACAATTCTCAAAAAATTGTAAACACATTTTACAGGTCGGCAGAAATTCATTTTCGACAAAATATCAATTCCCACCCTTTAACTATGAAGAAATTTCACATTTCTCATAAAATTGAAACTAAACCTTCCAGGTCGACAGAAATTCTTACAGGTTGGGTCCCACAGACATGAATTGCGAGTATGTTAATCATTTTCGACAAAAGACAAAAAAACGTCCAACCCCCACCTAAAAATTTCACAATTCTAAAAAAATTGAAAATACATTTTACAGGTCGGCAGAAATTCTTGCAGGTCTCCTTGACATGAATTTCGACCAGATTGATAATTTCCAACAGAAACATTTTCCAATCCCCACCTTTTGAGTATGAAAAAAATTCACATTTCTCATAAAATTGAAAATAAACCTTGCAGGTCAGCAGAAATTCTTGCAGGTCGGGTCTGCCAGACATGAATTTTTTTTATCGAAAATGATTAACCTGGTCGAGATTCATGTCTGGCATACCCGACCTGCGAGAATTCCTGCAAGGTTTATTTTCAATTTTATGAAAAAGGTGAAATTTTTCATACTCAAAGGGTGGCTGTTGAGAATTTTTTCTCGAAAATAATTAACCTGGTCGAGATTAATCTCTGGCAGAACCGATCTGCAAGGTTTATTTTGAATTTTATGAGAATGTGAAATTTTTTCAAACTCAAATGGTGAGGATTGAATTTTTTTTGTCGACAGTGATTAACCTGGTCATGTCTGGGAGGACCGATCTGCAAGAATTTTTGACGACCTGCAAAATGAAATTTTTGGGTGGGGATTAGAATTTTTTTTCGAAAATGATTGACCTGGCAGAGATTTATATCTAGCAGACCCGACCGTCAAGAATTTCTGCCTATCTGCAAAATGTATTTTCAATTTTTTCAAAATTATTGCGAAGTTTTCGGGTGGAGGCTGGAAATTTTTGTCAAAAATGATTAACCTGGTCGAGATTCATGTCTGGCAGATTCGACCTGCAACAATTTCTGTCAACCTGCAAGGTTTATTTTCAATTTTATGAGAAATGTTAAATGTTTTCATACTCAAAGAGTGGGGATTGAATTTTTTTTGTCGAAAATTATTTTACCTGATCGAGATTTATATCTGGCAGATCCGACCTGCAAGGTTTATTTTCAATTCTATGAGAAATATGAAATTTTTTCATTCTCAAAGATTACGAAAGCAATGTGAGCTGAGACCCTTTAAGTAGTCGTATCGTAGATTATTTTTTGTGAAGATCAAATACTTTATCATATTCAACTGCATTATGAAACACTCCGTTAATAGTTTCATCTTTTTTTATTGAATCTTTATGAAGTAACAAATTTCGAAAAGTTTTTTTTAATCCAAGTAAAAAATTTAATTCATCTGAAACCTTATTCATGCAAGAGTTCAATAAAAATAAACATTTATAAGAAATTTATTCAATATTATCAACATCTCCAAGTCAAAAATTTTAGGTTAGGGATATAAATCAAAACATTTTCATAACAGTGCCTTATTTTTCACATTATTTCAACATATCACTATTCCGAACAGCATTAGCCATCTCGGTTAGGGTCGAATCCCAATTTTGTTGAGCAATTCTTGGAACTACAGATGTTAGAATATTGGTAACTTTAGCAACATTCTCCTTGAAAGTTTTCAGTACCTCACTCACTGAAACCTTCTCGCCTGTTTCTTTCCAGCAATCATAGTCAGTAGCTAATGCTATTGACGCGTAACAAATAGCAGCTTCCTTTGCTAGCACTACTTCAGGAACACATGTCATGTTAACAAGATCACAATCCCAGGAACGGTAAATGTTGCTTTCAGCTTTAGAGGAAAATCTGGGTCCCTCAATAGTAACTGCGGTCCCTCTCTCATGCACAAAAATATTCAATTCCTTAGTAACTTTCAGTAACACTTCTCGGGTTTTCTCACAAAAAGCGGGTTCCATAGGTAAATGACATACTCCAATTGGATGGTTAGGTTCTCCATCAAAAAATGTTTGTTTCCGGCTATATGTCCTATCAACAAAGTTATCCAAAATAACTACATCACCTGGTTTAATATGTTCTTTCAAGGATCCTGTAGCAGTTGTTGCTAGAATATGAGTACATCCTTCTTCCTTCAATGCCCAAATGTTTGCTCTGTAATTAATATTACTGGGCATAATACTATGTTTTCTGCCATGTCGAGCTAAAAGCACGCACTGCACACCATCTATTTCTCCCAGTATGAGTGCATCAGATGGTTCGCCAAACGGTGTCGATACTTTCTTTTCTGTTCTGTTCTTCAAAATATCCGGATCGTCTAATCCCGAACCGCCTATTATTCCAACCTTAACACTGAACATTTTGATCTTTGCAACTGAACAGCAATCTATGAATAAAACTTTATAGAAACATTTATAGGGTTAAGAGGTTATCTTTTATCACCGGAAGATTAATTCAAAATGGCTATAAATTGTTTACAGAGGACTTTTTATGAACACATAGTTATCTTTTATAGTAAGATTAGATTTTGACCGCATCCAACATCCAAAAGATATTACATATTCAATTATTATATTAAAATTTTAAAAGAATTCAACTGTTATCGATGAGTGAATCTACACAAATATCTAAAATAATTTTGAAGAATGAATAATTTAGAGAAATGTGAACTTCTACAGAGTGTACATAAAAACGTGTGTTTAATATTCTAGTTCCCTGAGTTATATTTTACATATTATGGCAGTTTGAAAATTCAGTTTAAAAATAAATTATTACTAATTGCAAGATAAAAACAATATCTTAGTATGTAGGTATACATGTTATATCTCACTTTGGATATAAAAGTTTTTAAAAATTATTTATTTTGAAAATGAATTCCCCTGAGTTAGAGAATGCACAATAATATAAAGTAACAAACGTGTACTTGCATACAATTCTAATAACTAACTTATTTCGTCGGTAGTCGACTAACTTATTTCGTCACGCAGGACGGTATTTTTAGAAAAATATTGGTTACATGTTCTACAAATAAAATAAGAAGAAGAAAGAGTCTTTGTGTCGTCTTGAAGAGTTGCGTACATGCAGGTGTTGATTCTGCAGCATCAGCTTTGACATTGGATCTTGTTTACTTCAAGTCACCTTGGTTATGAATGGAGAAGGTCAATAAACAATATATAACATACATGTACAAAATATTCAATCTTCCATATCAAAATATTGGGTTGTTTCAAAGGTTTGTACGTTTTAATGTAATGTGTTTTCTAGCTCCGTATCTCAATATATATTTATTCTACTGTGTCGTGTTATATACTATATACTGGCTGAAAGAGAATTTCGTACTCGTACATTGATGCTGTCCATTTCTTTCCAAATTTCAATTTTGTGCCTCTTTTCAGAGGCCAAAACAGCCCGAAAGATTAATTAGGCATTTGGCAATGATAGTGTTAAGGAACGCACTGTTTTCAGCCTCGAAGATGAGACCCGGAGTGGTCGACCAGGACAATGATTTGAAAAGTATTGGAAAAATTGGGAAACTGGATGCCCCATTATTGTTCGTCCTTGCTCTCGGGCAACCAAAAATATCCTTTTCTCTATCGGATAGTCACCGGGATCCTATACGACAACACTCAGAGTAATAATAATACATAGAGTTGCCATGTCTATATATATATATATGCCAT
>WOGN01000995.1:0-20989 GCA_015342105.1 Leptinotarsa texana | reverse complement strand
ATTTTGTTAGCTCTCTGAACTTAGAATTCAAGAATTTTGACAACTTACTGGTTGGAGCGTCAATGTAGGATACGACTGGTCTGGCTGGGTTGCCTTCTTTATGAAGTTTAATCAAACCGTACATCTCTGGAAGTTGAGGATTCATAATAATTATTTTCTCAACATTCCAAGGAGTGGGGAACAGCATTTTTGCTTTTTCCAAGTACTTTTTGACTTCATTGGAGAATGATTTCGTAGGGTCTTTTTTCAAGAGGGTAATATCCAGTGTGTCAACAGTGTTCTGCATTTTTAAATGGTATTCCCCTACTTCTATGCATACAATACTGTTACCTTTGTCTGCTTTTGTGAAAATAAGTTGGTCTTTGCTCCTCTTATTTTTAATGTTCTCTACTATTTCTTTGACTTCGCTGGAACTGGATGACGGTATGTTTTTACAGATGATGTCAGCTAATTTGTGTCTCTGGCGAGTGGGATTGCTTATTATACTGGAGTTGTTTGTGATAATTTCTTCGATTTGGACTCCTATGATCACGCTTACATCTCTAGGTGGTCTGCTATGTCCAGCTTCATTCTGAACGGTAGCTTGGGGTGAACATTTCTGTTCATCCCCAGCCCCCGCCCTAGATTGAGGTGAGCATTGCTGTCCAGCCACGGGATTTTATGTTTTTTTATTTTGTTTTGGTTGTTTTGTTTGTGTGTCTGTGTTCATGTGTGTTTCCACGAGTAGCAAGGAAAGGGTTGGTCACCTCTGGCAGAGCCCCGCATTACCAGAGGAAGGCTAATTACAATGAGGCTTCGTCCGGTACCTCAAGGAGATCGTTCGTAACCCTATATCACCCTGCGGCCATTCAGCTGTCGGCACGATTACTTACACCTTAGCTTGGATAGGCTGGTCCGCGGTGGAATGTTTTGCAGGGCTTTTGGGGATTTTAGTTCTCCTCACCCTACTCATTTCTGCCACTGACCAGGAGTCCGGTTACCCCGTCCGTAAGGCCACATTGGCTTCCCGGACAGGACCTCCAGTCCCCTGGCCGTTCCCTCATGCGCCATCTGGGGACGCGCCCGACAGGTGCATACTACTGTCCGACGGGGCAGTAGTATGCAATCATCCACAAAGAGCTCTATGAGAGATTACGTTATACTAACAGGTGAACTGAAGAATATGCGAAAGAAAATGAAATAGGAACACGTAACAATTGACAACCTAAGACACCCAGTAGAAAAAGAAAGCTTGATTTTTCTAATAACTCCTTACGAAAATGAAGGTAAATAATTATGTAGATGAATTCAATTATACAATTCATAACGAGCTGTGCAGAAACAACAAGAATGATAAAAATGTAAGATTTTCAAACATCAATTCAGTATTGTACCATACTCATTTCTCAACCGGATAGGTACTGGATATTTTTCTAAAGTGAAAATGATGGTCATATGGTCATTATAATAGTAATAACAAAGCAGAATTTCACTTTCGACAAGATTGTAAATGAAAGGTATCAACAAGAAGTGAAAACAGATAAATCACTACCAATACTGCCTGAGGATCTCCAAATTAGTGAAACTCTATAGTACTATATAAGTTAAGCTACAACAGTATATTACGTATGATGTAGGATAGATAGATAGAATTATCTACATAACTTTCGGCCACGGTCTGACTTTTCTAACCACCATGGCGCTTTGGTGTCATTAGGTGACCCCCTCCATCAACTAGAATGATTGCAGATGATCTTCTAAAGCAGTATCCATTATAATTTCTAGATTTTCCAAATGTAAAAATTTGGCAATAATTTTTTGATGGTCATCCGACTTATCAAGTCCAGCAACCTGACGAGTGCATTTCCTATTTTGATAATTCAAGTGAAATTGATAGTTGTAAACTTTTTTTGTTATTAGGTTCATGTACTTTTTACGCCTCGGTCAAAGACGAAACGGGATGGTTTAAGTTTGACGATAGTCGTGTCACGAAGTGTTCTGGCGATGTATTGAATCTATTGGAGTCTCTGAAGTCATCCTACATTTTGATTTATGAGAGGGGACACTGGCAGATTAAGATCTTCAGATGATGTGGTGCTGCAGGTTTTTCCGGATTTTCCTGCAGCTTAAGAAGCATATGCGCTACTGGAATCAATGAAGTCACCCCGGAGCGCCAATTTACTTTTATTGTTCTTTTCATTTTTATCTTTGAAAGATTAAGTTCAATAATTCCTTATAGAATTTGCCATAAACATTATGTGATCTTTCGGTTTTAGTTATTGTGTCCAGTACTTTGATGTAAAGTTTTTGGCTCATATCTCTAATATTATCTATTTGCATATCTTTCAGTTCTTTTTTCGGCATGCTCCAGAAATGGCATTGATAATTGCAACCCAGAAATAAATTTAAATTGTTATATCATGTCATGTTATATCATGTCATTTCACCACCACTCCCTGAGAAAAATTACTTACATATAATTACATCATTCACGTAAAAAAAAACTTGACCTCGAGTTATAGGAAAAAGGTATTCGATAGGTGAAACGCGCGTGGGAAGGCAGGGAAAAGTGCGACAATGCGACTAATGAGTATTCTGCTGAATTATCGTTTAATTTTTCATTTACATAAAATGATCGGAAATGAAAAATTTATTCACAGAAATAAAAATCCACACAAAATCTATAAAGCAATATAAAACATCAATAACTTATACTTCTTCTGGTTTCTCGTAGACATATACACATCTTCTCTAAATCTGAGCTGATAATTTTCAAATATAAATTTCAGCAAATTTATGGCACTTCGAAAACGATATCTCCTTCCGCACTTCAATATATCCATTAGAGTAGGTGTCAGCAGATAATGCACAAATTAGTACACTTCAAGCCATGTTTTTGACAGCTACATCTTTTATTGTGAGTAAAGACACGCCCGAAGAAGCCGTTGTTTGGCGAAACATGTGTTGCGTTTTTGTAAAATCATTTACTGAAAATCTCACAATAAGATATGTTTTGAATACGTTAATTATGGATTTCCATCAAGTATCGGCTAACTCCATCATATACCTTTCATTGAGATCAATTTCACAGCCGCAACTAATAGTTTTCAATAACGTTACTGAAATCAGTCTCAAATCGTCAGAAATTGATTTAGGTATCTACAAATTAGAAACATTTTCATTCAGCCCCATCGTTCAGCTTTGTTATTGACTTGCTCGTTGTCGAAAAATACTTGTATAAACCAAGTTTGTAATTGAATACACACTCTGTAAAATGCTGTGCTGCTGCCCTTTCCGTTAGTGGAAGTATTTACAATTTCAAATGAAATTTGTTGTCTGGGTTTTGGTAAAATTCAAATCCTAATTTATATTTTACTTTAGTGAATACTAGTCTCAATCAATAATTGAATGATCTGCATCGTGTTTCAGAAACATCAGATGAATTGATAATTTTTATTGCTCAATAATGCTTTCACTACAGTTTTATTTCGTTTGACTACTAAACCGGAAATCGCAGCAAGGGAAAGCATGAATGGAAGCAATTATAGTGGATATTCGTGAACAAAACAATAAGATGAATGAAATAAATCAGACTAATTGCCTGAGCCTGCCTAAAGGATGAATACTTTGAACAATTGAATTAAGTTGGTGAAGGCTTCGAATGAAAGTCATTTTTGCTGCGAAAAAGTGGAGTTTTGAACGTCGCTCCAATGGTTTTTTACCTTACACAAGCTGACAAAACTTAAAATTGTGATGGACAATCAAATACAGGTGCAGGAAGGGCAAACAATAACAATAACGATTTTAATTTTCCAAAATTCCATCGACATATTTCAAAGGAGTTTGAAAATAAAGCGAATCAAAAGGAAAAAATTACATTCCTTATCCTCCTAAACGATGAGATAAGTCTCTGTACAAATCTTTGGATCGTTTTTTTTTCATTAGAAACGTCAATGAAAGCGATAAATATTTGGTAAACAGTGAATTTGGTTTGTTAAAAATACTTTGAGTTCACGCAGTAACCTATCAAGATTACTGCATTTTCATTTACGTAAAGTTTTGCGTTGCCGATAATCAAAGCATTCTCGTAGATGAAACTTCCTAGTTTAGTTTTACCTGAAATATTTGCCGAGTAAATGACAACTCCTCTCTTCGAATAATAATTGACCTTTTCCTATCAACTTAGCTTTTGTAGATTATTCATGAAGCATATATAATCATTTATATTTTCAGTACGTCAATAAAATGTTCATATAAATGAAATTCCATTGTGAGAATTTTACTGAACAGTTGGAAAACCGCAACATGTGTTCCACTCTACAGTAGCTTCTTCAGGCTTTTATGTCTGAAGTTATCTCCTGATGATGCTAACTTGAGGAACAGTATTTTTATTCTCGAAATTCTAGAAAAAGTGTTTCCTTTCTACCTATCAGTTGATAGGTAGAAATTGGTTAAACTCAATCCCCAAATTCCAATTATGAACAAGATTTACCAAGGCGGCCAGTTGCATGGCTAAGCTTCGACATCGGCCTCTGATGAAATTGGAAACTAGAGTCCAAACACCACGATTGTATGATGCAACTCCAAACAGCGCTGTTTCGAACCACCATGGGTCTCATCAGTGGTGCTAGACGTGACCAGAAATGCATTGTTGTTCCCAAAGGCAGAAAGCAGAAAAGAGATCTAATCAGCTATCGACGTCAAAGCTCAGCTTTGCAACTGACCGCCTTGTGAATTTCGTTTATCTTTTATATTCGAGGATTTAGTTCTCTGAGGGTCTTATAGATGGCGTTTCCGTAAAAGAAGATAATTTTTCAAAGACATTTTAGTATCACAATGCATTATTGGTTCAGTTCAGCACTTCTGATGAGGACTATGGTGGGTGGAAACACCGCTGTCTGTTGTTGTGTTAAGACTTTGTTTTTATTTTAGTTGCGTTGCAGTGAAAGCTGCAGTAGGAGACAAAGAAAACAACAAATGAAAACGGAAAATTCCGTTTCTCGCGAATTCATCGGTGAGAACTGATTATGTTGGGAAATGTCTCGCAAAAAAGTTTTTTTTGTTGACTTA
Source organism: Leptinotarsa texana (assembly GCA_015342105.1). Taxonomy (NCBI): domain Eukaryota; kingdom Metazoa; phylum Arthropoda; class Insecta; order Coleoptera; family Chrysomelidae; genus Leptinotarsa; species Leptinotarsa texana. The sequence continues at coordinate 15,940 of WOGN01000995.1, read as the reverse complement.
AAATTCAAATGAACATTTTGTGAAGTGTTTGATGGAAACCTCAAAATGGATTATCATTTGAATATGTTATGTATTTCCATCTAATATCGATCAAAATATGAAAATATTTGTTTGGTTCGTTCAAATTTTGAAATTTCTCAATATTTGATTTCTGATATTCACTGACAATCATTGAATGTTTTTAATATGTTGAGGATGGCTTTAAATTTCTGGATTTCAAAATTTCTGTTGGCATAATTGAACTTTTTGAGAAGTGTTTTCAGATTCATGAGCTGTGGCGCAGTTTCATGAAGATGTTATTCAAAGACACTTTCAAAAACATTTTGAAAACGTATATTTCCTCATTCATTTGGCTCATAAATGAGAAATATTAATGAATTTCGGATGGAATAACATCTAGAGTGAAAGCAAAAATAACGTATGGAATTGACAGGAAAATTTTGTTTATCAATATGAGTTTGGAAAAAGTCCTATAGAAAACGTTAATGAAACGATCACTCCTGACGTTTCAACCACATTAATACGAAATGAACAGATTCAATAATGGCAAATTATTCAATTCAATTTGATCGTTAATGACATATTGAGGGTTTTTGAATTTGTTTATTTCCACACTCTCGAACAGGTTAACTTTCAAACCTTTCTTATGGAAATGGAAAGACTTGTATTCATGGTTGCTCTCAAGTCCCTTTGTGATGAAATGAGTGGCATATGTAGAATTAATTTTTCCATTTTGGAGACTATTTTTGTATTCCTTCATGCGGGTTTTGAACATTCTTCCAGTTTGGCCTATAAAAACATCGGACATGTCACACATGATAATTTGTACACACCTGATTTTTCTGAAACTGCACTTTTACCTTTGTTATTCTTAATGTTCATGCCTAAGTTGTTATTGATTTTGAAAGCAATATTACCACCTTTGTTGTCCAGAAAATCTGAAATATTTGTAGTAGGTTGGCCTTAGTCCAGAAAATCTGAAATATTTGTATTTATGAGAGCTGATTATGTTGGGAAATATCTCGCATAAAAGTTTTTTGTTTTCGAATTTTGAATGAACATTCCACCCTGGAATATCAATCATGGGAAATTATAATTTAATGAAATACGTGTTGCTATTTTGTGAAGTGTTTGATGGAAATCACAAAATGGATTATCATTTGAATATGTTATGTATTTCCATCAAATATCGATCAAAATATGAAAATATTTGTTTGGTTCGTTCAAATATTGAAATTTCTCAATAAAGATGTTTCCGTCTCAGCATATATCACACTACAACAATCTATCCAGAACTGGAATCACAGGGAGCAAATAGTAATCAAACCCAGAATAATTGATTATGGCCGGAATTCGTTGAGTGGTTCTGGATCTGGTGTCAGTTCGGCACGTGAAGTGAATACCAACACAATGTAACTTCATCAACATCACTGGTATATTATGGTAGAACAAACATTTCCACTCTAACCTCATTAGAGTTTGAATGCATCGATCAGAGTTCCGGTACCGATGGATAATGGTTGATGAGTGATTGCAAAAAAACAGTGACACACACCATATAGGATGTGCCTGCGAAATTTTAATAGGTTTGCCATATTTCGAGCAGAATATTTTCAATAAATGCAGTAAAATTGTTTCGAAGAGACAGAGTTTCCGACCATTACGGAACAAACTGATATTCACTAACAATCATTGAATGGTTTGAATACTTTGAGTATGGCTTCAAATTTCTGGTTTTTTAAATTTCAGTTGGCGTAATTGAACTTTTTGAGAAGTATTCTCAGATTCATAAGCTGTGGCGCAGTTTCATGGAGATGTTATTGAAAGACACTTTCAAAAACATTTTGAAAACATATATTTCCTTAATTCGTTTGGCTCATAAATGAGAAATAATAATGAATCTCGAATTGAATAACATCTAGAGTGGAAGCAAAAATAACGTATGGAATGAACAGGAAAATTTCATTCATTAACATGACTTTGGAAAAATTCCTATAGAAAACGAACAGATTCAATAATGGCAAATTATTCAATTCAATTTTTCTGAAACTGAACTTTTACCTTTGTTATTCTTAATGTTCATGCCTAAGTTGTTGTTGATTTTGAAAGCAATATTACCACCTTTGTTGTCCAGAAAATCTGAAATATTTTTTTGAGTTGGCGTAAGTAGGTTAAGGTTTTACAACTTTTATTCTCTTCTCTTCGCATTAGGTAATCTTCCTTCAAAGCTTGGGTATATACCTTTTTTGAACATAAATAATGTATCAGACTGCTATCGTAATCATTGTTGACGGCTGTTTGTTTTATTATGTTTAGTTTTTACATCGAATGAAATCAATTTGGCATCATCCGGCAGTGTAATACGGTTTCCCGTATTTTCCCTCCGAATGAAACGATTACTCTAGTGGAGAATTTATTGGACGAAAAGTCTATCAATCCGATAGTGAAATAAGAAATATTAGACTTGCTTACGGTTTGTTTGTCACATAATAACTTTCAATCAATGGAATTTTTTACTCATTCTGCAAAAATCTCATAATGGGAAACCCACTTAGTCCTATTCTGGCAGAGAATTTCATGGACGATTTGGAGAGAAATATACAGAGTAACCCATTGGTACAAAGTTTCGTATATTGGTAGAGATATGTGACAGGTAAACCATGCAGGAATACCAACCATACAAGTATACCACCCTAAATTAATTCTACAATGGGCCTTTCTATTTTTTTACAATATGTTCTTATGTATCATTAAATGTTACAGCTATATATAGAACAATTTTCGCTATATGAAATTAGTTTCACTATATTGCCTATCTGAATATATTTACATGTGTCGTTTTGTAGTAATCAGTAAACCCAACAATATTATTTTAACAAGCTATATAGTATACTATTTGGTATTGGTACGTTATCGTTATTGCCTGTTTTTGTTAACTTGTCTAACTAATCTCAATTTTCTTCACTTCTATCACATTCACAATGGATATGTAAAAGAACGACCCTATAAATTTTTTGGACTTGACAATAACAAAAGTTACCATGAAACATAAATATTCAATTTATCGTAAACCGGCACATATAGATATTATCATTCATATCATTCATTTAGCACAAAATAACAGCTTTCAACAGTATGATCCAAAGACTGAGGCAAATTTCAATGAAGAACTGAACATAATAAAACAAATTGCCTTCAACAATAATAACGATAGCATTCTTCATTATCAAAAAATTATACAGCCAAGCTTTGAAAGAAGTTTACCCAATGCGAAGGGAAGAGAATCAAATTGATAGAATCTTACTTTACCTAAGACGTCCCACTACGAATATTTCAGATTAACTGCACAACAAAGGTGTGAAAATCGCTTTCAAAACCAATAAAAACTTAGGCATGCACATTAAAAATAACAAAGATACAAGTTCAGTTTCAGAAAAATCGGTCGTGTATAAATTATTAGGTGGGTCATGTCCGATGTTTTATATATGTCAAACTGGAGGAACGTTCAAAGCCCGTATAAAAGGACACAAAAAAAGTTTTCAAAATGGAGAAATAAATTTCACATATACTCCATATTCAGAAGAGAGGTTTGAAACTCAACCTGTTGGAGAGAATGAAAGTAAACAAATTCAAAAACTCTCAATATCTCATCAACGATCAAACTGAATTGATGAAAATAGGTGAAAATAGTTAAGTACATTCAAGGTATTTTACACAAATTCATTCATATCTGACCTTTTCAAGTAGATCCATTCATTAGAAAGTAGGTATACAAGTAGGTAATATGTTTGAGTATAAAATGGTAGTAATTTAGAAGTAACTTTTGGTTCACACTTGAGGAAGCTATTGTACAGCGAAACACGTGTCGCGGTTTTTGTAACTCTTTTCATAGTGGAAATCGTACAAAGAACTGTATTACTTAGTTTTCATCCTTGCTTTGTTGTAACAGGTACTTCGGTCTTTTTCAACAGTCTACTGGAAAAGGTTATCTTATGTATGTTCGAAATTTTGAATGTTCTACCTCTACGATTATTATTGAATATGGAAAATCGAATGGAAATGCAATATTGGACATGCAGACTATGAAACTTAAGCCACGAAAAACCCTTGCAGGTTGCGATGCAGGATCTAATAGCCCCACTCATTTTTGACATAACTTAAACTAACTGGAACTTTCAATAAAGGAAATGAATATGAATTCATTCATCATTTTCTTTCTTGTATAAAACTGCATTTTGTAATGTGATGAGAAATGTGTTAAGGAAATTTTCTCGTTATCAAATGCAAAAAAAAATGTTAGTCACTAATTGTCCATTCTGAAATTTCAATAAAAAAATTTTCATTGCTATCGTTTAAATTATTGAAATTATGTGACCGGTATTTGAGATGAATCTAAAATTGTGCAGTTGAAGGTGCTTTGAATTGACATCGATTATTTGCTACTATTCTATAGTACTCAAAAATACTCAACTTTTTAAGTCATCCTCTACTTTATACCTTTGCCTTGCACATCTCAAACAAGAATAATAATACAACACATTTGAAAATTGGTGTATATGGCAATTGAACTTGTAAGAAAAATGCTCCAAAATTGATTTTTCTTAATTTTCAAACTTAATTTTCTGAGGAAATCTGCTATCAGTTAACCAGGTAAATTTGACATTCAGATGTGTAGAACGCCCTAAAGCTCAGTACGAATAATGGCCTCCAATCGAAAGTTTTCCATTATTCACGGTTAGTTTTCCTTGATATACATCGTTGTTTCATTCTTGAACGTCTTATTCACGAAACGAAAAATCGATGGTATCGCCTAATTTCATCTGATATTCATGCTTCATGGGAATTGTTTGTTTTCAGTTAATGCCATAACGAGAATGGCAAACGTTGTTATATACACTATATAAGCGAAAAACACAAATTATCTTGGATAAAGAATATTTTTCATATTTATTAGGTGATATATGCTTTCCTTGTGGAATTATTGTGAAATTTTTTCTAATGAAATTTGGATTTCAAAAGTTTGGAGTAAATTATTTCTGGTTGGTTGAGGAAGTTTTTCTAGGTTCAGATGGAAATACAGTCAGGTAAGAAATCAAATTTTCACTGCTGGATGTTACTATGTCAAAACTATTTTCCAAATATGTCGGTGGCGATCTGACAACGAGCAAAATGCTCTAGTTGTTTTCACAACAGATAACCTTTTCACCGTGCCTTAGTTGATTCAAGCCTGCCCCAATGACATGTTGTCTCTTCTAGTATCAATGTGAAATTTTGATGGTTCGTTGTCATCAAAATTACTATCGTAGAGAACAAATAACGGGCTGATCGAATGAAACCTGAATTACCAAATCTTTCAAATGCTACTGAGGAATACCATATCCGTGGTAGGTGCTTTGACTGCGATGATGACGGTTAAATTCTGAAGTGTCTGCAAAGACTGACTAGCGAGTTACGTCTCCACTCCTAAATAGGATTTCAGAGGGTGATGGTGGGGTGAATGATATTGTGGATGATGATGAAGACGATAAAGGAATGTCTCAGCAGCAGCATATGTACATGTCAACGAAGTTGACAGAGATAACAACATAGTAATAGTACGTAAAAATCAATTCAACTCAGTAAAAGTGATTATGTGAAATCTGCGATCGATCCTTCCAAGTGATAAAGTGTTTCGTAGAGGGATCGATTCGGCCCTTGCTTCATGAGGCTCTTCTACTAAAAGGGAACCAGAACCACGAGAACTGCAACTCATATTTTGGGGGCAAGAATGACCTGAGTTCATTGACCGCACTGCGTTTTGGAATACTCTAAAAAACTACATACAAATGTTATTTTTATAGTGCTTGTTATCCAAAATAAAAATGGCAAAACTTTCCAAAAGATAGTATTTGTCAAACGTTACTGTAATTTCTGTGTACCGCGTCTGAAAAGTAATGAAGTGTAACATTAATTATTTGAGATTAAAATGAAGATAGTTTCATTTCAGGAGAATTTCATCAGGGTGGACACATGGTTATGCAATTCTTTGATAATAATGAGTTTTTCATCAAATTTATTGAATGTGTTTATAAAAAAGCGTTTATAAGATTCATTATTCAAATCTAAATTTTTTGTGGAAAAGGATTAATATAGTATTGCAATGTATATCAATGAAATTATATGTTGATGTGGTACATATAGTTTTCTCCACCAATCACATCAGTAGGTATGGAAGTTCTTATTGTATCGGAAATTGATGTGATATGTGTTCACATTGAAATGATTCTTGCGATTAAAGTCAGTCTATAGAATTTCTTTCTTTGCCTGGTTATTTTAATTTTCAGTATCGGTTGCAGACAGAGAAATAACAAAAAATTGAACTTCACAAAGTTTACACAAAAACGTTTGATTTCGATTTTTAGCCGATTCCATATGTCATGTATATGGTAACGTTAGGCCCAGTTTCACTCAGAGAAAAGGTTTTGACAGTAGTTTTCATATGATAAAATGAATTCGTTATCAGAATTGATAGAATAAAAAGTTCAAATTAGTCTATGAAACTGAAATCATCGAACCTAGATTTGACTCATTTCCATTATTTGAGATTCAAAGCTCTTCCTTTTCTTCGTCTCTCTGAATAGAATCCTTTGAAGAATTTGAATTGACAGCTGAAAAATTTCATAAGGAATTGACAAAACGTTATATTGATTGAATCCGTAATTAGAAAGTATCTATTATTTTCGTCAGAACTCGATAACAGAAACACATAAGGGATCAATGGAATTATGTTATTCATAGCCCAATACCGTGCGGACACTTATTCAACTTGGGAAAGCAAGGTTATAGTATTTAATCCCTTTTCGTCCTTGTATCAAAAATATTCAGTTTATGTAAAATTCAGATATGACCGAAAAATCTAGAACTGGTGGGTCTGAAAAGCGATTCATGGTCGTGTCCTTCCACACTTTGGTTCCTTATCAATTTGTAACATTTTCGAACATCCACAAACTGATGAGATTATTGACATTGAGTTTTTCACGCTATATTTGCGATGACAGCTTGAAGTATGCTAAATCATGAGAAGGTCACTATATTAGAAATTGAATTGAAATATTGGGTGGACAAAATTGCATTTGGTCTATAATAAGCTCTTTATCAGATTTTTCAATTACGAAAATGAAATGAATACATAGTTTGAAGAATATTAGTGAAAAGTTTCCTCTAAGTGAATCATATGCTTCAGAAAACAGCATCGTAGAAGAGGTTCAGCGAAAGGGGGCGCGCAGTCATCAGCTCATCAGGATCAATTTAATTTTTTTTCAATTTTTCATTGATACAGTATATGGAATTATCACAAGTTATTTGGATGACTGAAATATATATTAATGGTACCTAAACAACGTTAACTTTAGCAGTTTTTTGGTATACAGAGTATGTCACATCCAGATTCTATTAGAAGTTTGGGTGGAAGAAGTAGATGTGTCAAAAAAATTCACATCAAGTTCCAGATATCAATGCAATGAACTGAATTATTGAGATATTTTCCAATATAAGATGTCCAATAAAAGTGAGATATATCAAAGATAGGATTTTCACAAAAGGAATGAGATATTGTAAAAATTTACCTACCCGGTGACTGAATACGTCAAATGTAGGAATCGACAAAATTACCCGTTTTGTTATCATTTCAATGTGAATATTACGAAACAATTCTGATGTCAACTATGATATATCAAAGTTTCTATTCCAAGAAAGTCCCAAAACCGAAGAAAAACTGTTGTCATCAGCTGAAGAAAAATCGAAGGCAGAATGCTCCTACCCTCTTAGATCAAACTTGGCATCAGCAAAGAGCCCGGTGGAAACTTCAATGAAATTCTGGATTGTTTTTTCTCGTGTCTATACTAACAATGCAATTATCTACATAAAAACTCTTCAGTAACTTAGTTATCATGTCACTATTTTCGGAATTTCCGAGGCAACTTTTCAAATGGCATTCGATTACAGCTCCTAACAGAAACAGGCTACAGGAAACTTGGAATGCAACCCTTGTATATCGATATGTTTTCAGCAATCCTGTATTATCTAGCCAAAGTAAACGCAAAAAATATATTTCTTTGGGATTCAAATTTATCTTCAAGAAAGCTTTCTTGATCTCAGCTATGAGTCCAAATCGTGTAAAACGAAATATCATCAACAGAGATGGTATTGATTCAATGAGATAAATGCGCTTTTCTAGAAATTGGTTTGAGGATGGCTGATTTTTCTGTCGAAAAGGTCGCATTTTTGTAGTCGCGCTGTTTTCTTTAACCACGTGGCGATGTGGTAGATAATGCCCTTCTTCAAGTAAGTCTGATTCGGGTACTTCTTCAATGATACCCTTGGTTTGCCATTATATGAAAATCTGGGCATATTGATCACGTAAACCATCTGAAAAGAGTTTCTTCCGTCAGGATTCTATTCTCTTGTGGCTGTTTCATAATTACTCGGTGAAGGCAGGTGATTTTCGAGCCAAGACAGACAAACTTCGTATCTACCATTTTCGTGTCTAACAATGCTTTTCAAGAATTGAGATACGATAAATTCTACGATTTCATTATGTATCTTTTTTCTGATGGATCATAAATCCCAAGCATATCCAATGACCATAAATCAGCAATCGATTCGTATTTGTAATACACGTGCATCACTATTGATGATTTCGGAGTTTCTTCATGGTTTTATTCGAATTTTCTCATCAGGGTCCAACCTAATTAAGTTTCAATTGCTACTAGGCCGCATTTCAGCTCATATCGGTTACCAGTGAATAATTTTACAGCTGTATCAACACCAATCAAAATATCGATTGGCCCTTTTCTGGCATTAGTGATTTCAATGCCAACAGATAACAATTATGTTTGACCACATTCGTTCTTGAACCACCAAAAAGACCGTGAATAATTTTTTCTTGCCGCAATCAGTTTTATCCATCTTTTCAGCTGCAGAATCCGTGGTGTATGGTTTTGAGAATCGGTATCAAAAATTATTCGAGGTGTTTTGGATTTGTCGAATACATTCGAATTGACGACTAATGTCCGTAGAAAAACTTTCAAATATGAACTGTTTAATAGACAATCGAACTCATAACACTTGCTTTTGAATACGAATCTTCGGACTTGGGACACATGCTGACATGATGTTTACCACCGCACAGAGTGCAAGCAGGCTTTTCCAAGAAGTTTCTTCTTGCTGTCAAATGATATTCACTTTTTTGCTTCAGTGCAGATATCTCTTGGATGATTTCCGCGACAGAAATTACATTTTTTGCGTAGTTTGTTATTTATCAACTCAGCTGCGGTTAGTAGAGGAGAATTATGTTCTTTGGAATCATTTTACTTCTTGAATTCATCTTGAATGCCAAATCCAGACGTAGCCAAAGTTATTCTTTTCTCGTTCTCGACTTCTTTTCTGAAAAAAATCATCAACTTATCTAGTCGATCTTTAAGTGTAGAGACACTGTCGTGAAGACTGCTTCGTTGTCATATTCGTATGAGGTCTTCCAGGAGACAAGATCCACTAAAGGATATAATATGGCTGCACAAGTATGTGAAGTTACATCGAGTGTCTCCAAAGCACGTAATTGGGATTTCATTTTGTCGTAAAGGATACTGAGGTTATTTTGAGTCGACAATTTGTTGAGTCTTAGTTTCAACAACTCACGCACGTAGAATTCTACAGAAAGAAATAATGTTCTTGTTTGAAAGATTTTCAGCTAAAAGTTTGACTCTAAAATACTTGTCAGAGTATTGATCAGCCGTAGATATTTCTTTGTCGTCGTCTAATGTGTCGTCTGGATTTTCTGCTACAGAATATTAATTTTGCTGAATATGGCAATGTTGTCAGTATTTTCTTGGCCAAACAAGTTCAAAATATCATTGAAAACCTGGTCGAACGTTCTTCGCTGCACTGCTAGTACCTTCACTATCTTCTCCATAGTCGGAGTACTGTCACGGTCGCCAAATGTTGAATATTCGAAAATTCACCTACCCGATGACTGAATACGTCGAATGTAGAAGGAAATATGGATCATAAACTTTCAAAGTACTAAACAAACTCAAATATATTCAAAAATAATTTAATACGATTTACTTATCAATCATATTTCAATGACAGTTAATTGACAACTTGTTACAGAGAATACAATGTGTACAAAAAATATTATCAAACTCAAAAAATGAACTATATACGAGACAATATGAACACCTAAAAAACACTTTCTGTCCATTTTAATTGTAGATTGTAACATAATGGTTACTTGGTGTTACTGTGGACCCTAAATTGAATTGAAATGCTCGTAAAGAACAATTAAAACATAAACTCTTGAGTATATTATTTTCTCTGCTCATGGATATTTGAAATTATGAAACTTTGAGAACAGTTTATTTGTCACTGTTTCAGTCTCATATGGGTTACGCCATACTACTGTGGGGAAAATCCTTGGCTGTTAATGGCTATTTTTATTGAACAAAAAATCAATAAGGATATTAGGTAATCTAGGGTATAGAAATACGTGTAGAGTCAGAGTCATGCCTCTTTCGTCCTTACACATATTTAATTCACTTCTTGAAATACACAAAACTGCATGCAACCTCACTACACGTGCTGACATCCACGTTCATAATACTAGAAACTCTAACAATATCAGATTTCCTAGATATAGGCTTTCTACTTCACAACAGGTAACGTATTTTTTTTGTTTATACGGAATTGATTAGCCTAGATTTCAAATTGTTGATTCATACAAATACTTTCAGCATTTGTTCAGTTTGATTACAATTAACTGTAATTTTACATCAAGTAAGCGATTTTTTTAATAGAAGTTATTTTAAAAAACCTTGCTGTGGGGTATGTTGTATGACTTGCACGAGTATATTTGTAACATGTTACAACTTGCCCCCTATTTATTATTTCTATGAAATTACGCGAGATGTACTTGAATTTCTTCTTTTCATGTTTGGTTGAACTTCATTGATTCTATCTATTTCAGAATGAACTTAAGATACACTTTTTGGAACCTTTGGTGTAGTAATGCATCATACCGCTATTTTAACACGTGTTTCGATCATCACGTGATCATCTTCAAGAGGAACATCAAACTTTTGATCTTCCTGATGAAGATGATCACTTGATCTTCGAAACACCACTATTGAAGATGTGAACCTTGCAAACTTGATAGCCTGGAACATCGAGAAAATGTTAAAGATTCATCTCTTCTTTATAGATACTTTCACGCAAAGTGTTAATTTGATTCCAGTAAAAGCGGTGTCTATCAAAAATCTGCGAAGGACTTTGGCTGCTCATCCTTCTGTGGTTCAACTAAGTAAACTTCAAATTTCCCTGTTCAAAAACTCTTTCATTTGGAGAACTACGTTTGTGTGGAATGACCTTCCTGAGAAGTTTTTCAAATGGATTCAATCTCCAGTAGGTAGGTAGGTAGGTAGGTAGGTCTAAAGTGACCATGAGGGTTTATTATTCACACTTGGCCAAATAAACCCAGCCCATTAGTTTGTATGGTGAGTGGTCTTTCAGGTCAGATAGTGAGACTACGGATCTGCCGAACTCAAAGAACCTGATTCGGTCAAATGACAGTGACCTGTAAGAAGGCCTATTAGACATCGTAGTTAATCCCTACTGTAGCACAACAATTGTTTGGAATTAAGCTTCGAAGGGTGAATAAACGCCTTGGAGTGAGCCAATCCCGGAATATTCTGCCAGAAGTACATAACTCTTCTTGCCATCCAGGTGTTAAGTGTTTGTTTGGCAAAGCCCAAAGCGATGTCAATGACAGGTTTTGGTTCAATGAAGCTGCTTGCAGCACTCTCCTTTGCGAGAAAGTCTGCAGATTCATTGCCGTTCAGGCCAGTATGGCCAGGAATTCAGTCTTCCTATCGAAGAGTCTTTTTTGGCAGTTTGCTACCAATTTAGACGTTGCTCGGTGGGAGCCAAGAGCTTCCAACGCTACTTGACTGTCAGAGAAATATTTTTATTGACTTGCTTGTGAGGTTGGATTTTTCCAATCTTTCTGCACACAATTCAATAGCGTGAATTTCCGCTTGAAATACAGTCGCATAAATTCCTAGGCAGGTAGATATTTCTGTCCTGGGTCTGCGACTGAAAACACCTGCACCAGAACCGGAAGGTGTTTTTGATCCATCTGTGAACCAACAACTATCTGCTCTCAATATTTCCTTCTCTCGCAGGACCCAGTCCTCTATACTCGGGAATAGTACTCTATAAGGTAGTTCGTAGTTGAAAGTTGGAGGCATAAAGTCAGAGGTCATTTCCAGAATGCTATGACTTCCAATTCCAACCAAGAGTCTGTTGCTCTCTGCATTGAATTGATTTGTGCAATTATCAATGTGCACAAGTCTGTATGCAGTTCATCTAGCCTCTCTTTCCAGAAAAATTTGGAGAGGAGGTAGATCTAGAAGGATCTCTATGGCCGCTGACGCTGTGGTACTGATGGCACCACTGATATCCAGACAAGCCTGTAGATGTAAGGCCGAGAGCTTCGCTTGCGCCGTTTTCTGTAAAGCCTTCGGCCACCAAGCAATCGCACCATACGTGATCATTGGTCTAACAATCATCACATAAATCCAATCGATTTGTTTGGGACCTAAACCCCTAGTTTTAACAAAAATCTTTCGACATTTCCATAGAGACAGTATGGCTTTGTGTCAAACTTCTTACAAGTGAGCGTTCCAGGTCTTTTATCAAGGGCCATGCCAAGATATTTCACCTCCTTTCCAAATAGAATGACCACACCATTGAGGAAAAGTGACGTTAGATCGTCCAATTTCCTTTTCTTGGTGAAGGGGATTAACACAGTGTTGCTGGCGTTGACAGACATCTGCTCCCTTAGGCACCAACTGTGAACAACATCCAACGCGCTTTGGAGGATATAACAAGCTACCCTTCTCGACGGACACTTTGCCAGTATGACAAGGTCATCTGCATAAGCTTGCAGATCAACTTTTCTACTGTCGAGGGTATCAAGCAGACTATCCACCAGGAGCGACCATAGAAGAGGAGATAGTACCCCACCTTGAGGGCAGCCCCTGGTGATCCTGAACCTGATAGCCTCGCCTTATAGAGTCGTAGTCGCAGTTCTGTTTACTAGCACGGCATAGATCTAGCCTGTTATGGTCGATTCAATACCCTTTCTAGACAATCTTATAGATTTAGGTAGTGCATTGTCAAATGTTCCTTCAATATCAAGAAATACAGCAATCGCAATCTCCTTGTTGTCAAGGGATTGGGAGATTTCCTCAACGAGGTTGTTTAATGCTGTATCTGTCGATTTGCCGGTTTGATAAGAATACTGGTGGTTATTCAGTGGGGATGCATATAATGCTACCCTCCAGATATGTCCGTCCAGTAACCTCTCAAGTCCTTTTCTTGTAGTAATTTTATGTTGCCTTTGAAGAAAACTATCGCATATTTTCATCTTTTTGTTGAAAAAATCAATAAAATTATCAATTGTGGAATAATCAATTTCCGAAAACTTCCATTCTGAACTAGAATCATAAAAACATAATATAGAAAAAAAAACGTATTATTTTTGAGTGATCAAATTTGATTTCTATATAACTGAGTCGTTATTTTACCCTCTCATATAATGATCAACTGAAAGCAAGAAAAATTGTGCAGCACTGCTTGAAACAGCGTCAATATTGACATTTCCGACTATTCCTTGACGTCATGATTTCAGTCTCGATGGAACTGAACTGAATATCAATATTGACTGACATACATCGAAAGACAAAGAGAAATGTCAAAACGGGAACTTTCGTCAATTCTATATTCAGCTTCAAAAATAACTGAAAAAAATATTACCCATTCACCTTCGTGGATTCGAGATAAATCGTTCATGGAATGACTGAGATGGTGGGTTGATGAGTTTTATAGGAATCGAATGATCTGCATCCGTGATTCGACAATCGGGTAAATTATATTCGATTCCGAGTTAAATGGGATGGAATGAGAAAGCATTGTTTTTGCGTTGAGTGTTCGGATAAGATGTTGGAATTAACCTATCATTTTTTCTCAGAAAGTATTAGTTGAGAACAGAATTTTGGGTCAGAAACTGGAATTTGAAGTTGGAAAATGTGTTTTGTGTTCACAAGAAGACTGTTTGCAAATAAAATGAGTATTATATTCTCCATAAAGTATTTAAACAGCAGTTCCACATCTGTTGAACGAATTATTTGAATGAGTTTGAGAAAAACAGGACCATGCTTTATTAGCAGAATTTTAATGAATCTGTTTGTTATTGTTATGACTTGACAAAATTGGGAATTATGGTGTTGAGATCCAGGTCATGAGATTGTGATTCTAGAGAATTTAGAATAATAAACGATTCATGTTATTTCCAATGAAGAACTCTGGGTTCAAAAAAATTGAGTATTCTAGTTAAAAATGATCAATCCCTTAGTAGATATATGAATGAAAAGTTTATATTTTTATAAATCAAGCGAAATAAAGGACAAAATACAGTCTGGCAGATATGTACAGTGCATTTTTTTGATGTCCCTTCCCTTTAATTTTTTGAAGGTGTCAACTACAAAAATACTTCATTTTGAAGTTAAATTGACAAATGAAACTTTCAAGATAGCGACTGGGCGCTATCTGGAAAAAAAATTAATGGAAAAGGGGGTCTTGTGAAATGTCATTTTCAAAGGAATTCTTCACAACCCTCAAATATGAACATTTGATAATTCGTAATAATATTCCTAGAAATATTTCTTTTCGTCCGCCTTATGGCAATTCCAACAATCCGATAAGGTTTGATGAGTTACTTTTTGTTTATAGAAACGACAAAACCTGTCAGTATGACAATGAACATCATTGTTCAATTGGAATATTCTCATTTAGTTTTCGCTTCTACTAGTAGAAAGGTACTACGTCAATAATCTCTGAAATGGTTAATCCTCGTCCATTGAAAGAAAAAATTCAAGCGATTTTTATTTACGGTGCGACGTATAACTTTCACGAGACCGAAAGGATTTTCAATGAAAGTTTTCCGAATCGTCTTTTATGTAGAAAATATTTGAGGGAACTTGTATTCAAATTCACAAATACTGGTAGTGTACATAACAAAAAGCCTCAAGGTCATCCGTTCATTCCGGAAGAAAAGCAACAAATTATAGGTGAGATGGTAGTATATACTGAACAGTCTACTTATTTCGTCGCTAATTTTTGTGACGTGTCTCGTTCTACAATGTGAAGACTTTTGAAGAGAAATGAGTATTATCCATACAACATTAAAATGATACAACAATTAACGAAGATGACCTTGATCAAAGAACAGAATTCTGCGAAATCATGAAGATACCGATGCAAGGCATCCTACCTATCTCCACAATATTTCTTTCAGTGAGAAATGTACATTATTTCCAAAGAGAAATGTTCACAGACAAAATTGTCCTTATTGGAGAGATATCAACCCTCACGTTTTCCGGGAAACACATACCTAATATCCAGAAAAAAATAACGTTTGGGCAGGAGTTTGGGGAAATTATATTATACGACCTCTATTTATTGACGAAGGAACAGAATTTGAATATGCTGGAAACTACTGTTGACCCTCTCATCACTGAAATCTTCGAAGCGAATGCTAATGAATTCGAAATGTATATTGTATTCCAACAAGATGTAGTACCACCACATTACTTCAGACAAGTAAGAAACTATTTGAATTCTACTTTTTCCGGTCGTTGGATTGACCGTCGAAGTCCTTCATAATGGCCAGCCCGCTCGCCAGATTTGACATCTCTGTTTTTTTTTATGGGGCTATTCGAAGCAAAAGATCTACGAAACTGAACTTGCTCCAATATTGGATATATAACAGAGAATAATAAATTTTTGTAGAGATATTGACGTTACTGCTTTCGTAAATTTTCAACGTGAAATATCGGATACGATA
>WOGN01000994.1:0-20990 GCA_015342105.1 Leptinotarsa texana | reverse complement strand
TTAACTTATTTTAAACCATGGGAAAATGGTTTTTATGACTTTTAACCTTAGGAGACCATTAACACCCGACTGTAATTTTGTTTTATCTGAAACCTTTATAGACAGCAAGTTAACATGGGAACTACATATTGACCACATCTGCAAGCTGCTCAATAAACCTTATTTTGCCATTTTACAGCTTAAAGACACATTTGCCACTATGCATTAGCCTATTCACATATTTCATTGAATATATTAACCTGGGGACGATCGAGTCATTTACAGCGCGTCTTTGTTGCTCAGGAAAGATTAATGAGACTAATTTTCAATATAAATCGCTTAGATAGCTGTAAAGAAACTTTTATAAATAATAATATTTTTACGGTACCTAGTATTTACATCTATAAATGTCTGGTGTACGCGGAAACTAATATACTTGCTTTTAATACCTCTGCGGAAAGGCACATGTACGATACACGACATGAAAAATTATTATTGTCGATACCTGGGCATAAAACAGCTGCATTCAAAAACTCTTGATACTATAACTGTATTATTTTATTTAACTGTGTTCTTTTGCCTATCAAAGAAATGAAGTTATCTTCATTTAAAAATTAAATGAAAAAATATTCGATACTGAATGATACTGAGTTTATAAGTAGAAATAAATGACCTGTCAAAGTGAAAATAGAAGGAATGAGAAATCTAAATTATTCGTTTTCTCCCATATACACCTGTTTTTTGTGAATTTGACAAGTATAAGTTATATTATACAATTATATTTTTATATATTTTCATGTGTTGAAATGTAATGATTCAGTTTTCAATCTGTCTTCATTTATTTTGTTACATAACTCTATATTATTCAAGTGACGTGCCAAATGTACACTATTGTATCAAATATTGGTAAATAAATATTCTATTCTATGCTATTCAATGAAATGTATTCAATGAATACAGTATTGTTAATATAAGGTTACTTCTAATTCACCTTATGTGATGGGCCCAAATATCTTCAATAAGTTACCAAAAGATATTAAGTAGCTCAATAAAATTAATGAATTTACCCGAAATCTGTAAAATTATTTAATTGATAGTTGTTTTCATAACCTAGACGAATTTTTAATATCATAAAATAGTTATTTTTCGCAGAAAACCATTCACTAATACTTCGAAAAACATGCTTACATTTTTCTTTCAAAACTAAATCTGATTTGTCAGAGATTATAATCGAAGTGTCATTTGCATACATTGCTATGAATGTTGCATGCTCCAAATCATTCATATACAATACAAACAATATAGGTCCCAATATCAACCCTTGAGGGTCATGCTAGAATTTACATTGTTGATAGCAACATATTGTTTTCTGTGATGAAGATAATCTGTTAAGCATACCAATGGTATACCCCTTATACCATAACTGTATAGCTTACTTAGGAAAATATTATGATCAACATAGTCTCGAATGCCCTGCTGAAGTGGCAGAATATCCCAACAGGGCACTCGCCTGCTTCAATATAGTTCACAATCTTTCTATGGTATGAATGTGAAGCTGTACACTGTAAAGCATACTTGATGGAATTGTTATAGGTCTGTAGTTCTCCAGTAATTCACGACTATTTTCTTATACACCGGTATAATTTTACCTATCTTCGTTTGCTTAGGAAATGCTCCTTTACTGAATGACAGATTCACCAAGTGAAGTAACATGATGTATCTACGAGACTATGCAACATTAATAGATGTTGTTTCTGAAACATTATACAATTTTTCGGAAAAAAAAGTTAATGGCTTTCTACTACTCCATCTTGATACAAAAAAATGTGGGAATCTTCCAAAGGAAAAAAGGAAGCAATCAATTTCAAAAGAAGTAACTCTATACAAAGATGTCTAGATCATGCAAAGAAGTAACTTTCAGACATAAACTGGAAAAAAAAACCTCCTGAAACAGCTACTTTCATATAAACAAATACTTCCATATGAACCCTGAATCATACAAAAAACAAAATTCTTTAATTAGTTTGTATTCCAAACATTCGTTAAAGAAATAATCAGATATCAATCACAGAATTTCTACACAGTGTACTAAATGAAAGGTAAAAATTTCACTCAAATGGAACACTGTCATCCTCACTGGTAGACATCCATGTTTCGCCGTAAGACACTTTCCTTAGGGCTCTTCAGTACCATTCTGGATAATATTATAGAAAAAAACTCATTTATTCATTCAAATTCATTTATAAATTACGATTTTTTTGTCACGAAATGAGTTTGACCTACTCATGTCATCGATGACATCGTAATGAATGTCATAACGATGTTGTGAGTTTTTTTTTCCGAAATATTATTCAGATTCGTACTGAAGAACCCTGAGGTGAGTGTCTCATGGCAAAACATCGATATGTACCAGTGAGAATGACAGTGTTCCATGTAAGTGAAATTTTAACTTTTCATTTAGTATACTGTGTAGAAATTCTGTGATTGATATCTGACTTATTTTCATGATAAATGTTTAAATTACAAACTGACTAGAGGAAGGTGTTTTTTGTATAATTCAGTGTTCTTTTAAAAGTATTTGTTTTTCGTGTAATTCAATGTTTATATGAAAGTAGCTGTTTGAGAAGGGCTTTTTCTTTCAGTTTGTGTCTGAAAGTTACTGCCTCACATGATCTAAACATCTATGTATAGAGTAACTTCTTTTGAAATTGATTGCTCCCTTTATTTCTTTGTATCAAGATGGAGTAGTAGAAAACCAAACCTTTCTTTCGCAAAAAGTCAGTCACTCCTAAAAATATAACCCTTTCAATTTGAATATGATACAATTGTTTTCCAGATTGTCCTTTTGGCTGTTTTTGAAGTTACCTTTTCTTCTCCATCATTCGTGGATGAAGCATTCGGAGGAGTTACCAGAACAGTAGTTAATGGAGCTTCAGGGATAGCTGAAGCAGCAACAAGCGTTGCTGCAGGACAAATTCAAGGATATGCAAAAGGAGTATCAGAAGTAGCGAACGGAGCTGCACAAATAGCAGGCGGAGCTTCACACGCTTTTGGTGAAGCTACCAATGTTATTTTTGGATCACACAATCACGGAAAAGTTGAATACTCCAGTTTATTTCGAATCTATAACAATTTGGGTGTGCACTTTTTCCCGAACTATGGCTGTTGTAGCTGCCCAATAGGCGGAGTTGTTCCACCAGGTTTTCCTTACTATTCTCCAAACTCGCCCTTCTTCATCAATGGAGTGTACCCAATTGTGAATACTGAGTACTGCACTTGTCCGCCGGAATTAGTTGCCAGCGCAGTTCAGGCGTCACAACATAATCCAGGTTTTCTAGGAAACATCGCAGAATATGTTGAAGCTATACCTAGTGTTGGTGGTCAGTTCGTGAAGAAAGCTGCTAATAGTTTTGCTTAACTATAAAGTGACTTGAAATTGGGTACAATAAATCATTATAATTGCAATAATTTTCTATTCTTGTCTTCATCTAAACAAGAACATGGTTATTGAACAGAGTTCATAAGATTTCATATCGCAATTTCAATATATTTTGAAGAGGGAGACTAGATATTCAGACTCGTTAACATAAAGTATGATTTGATGATACTAGGATTTAACTTTCCGAAATCCAAAATTGAATTAGAAAACAATCTGGGACAGCTTTGAAAATATCAATATAACGGTAATTTCGAGTGATCTGAATCAATATCTCTCAATCGAAGGTGATATATACTAATAAAGTCATACAGTGAATATTTTTCACATCAGAACAAAAGTGCTAGTTTCGCTAACCTGTTACTACCATCAGGTGATGACAGAAAGGTAGAAAGGTACATCAATTCAGTCCTAATTTTAGATATTGTCCTATTTTGTTACTGTATTCTATATTCAAATGTATATGCTGGTTATTCGATATTTTCGCGGTTTTTACGTAGGAGAGTGAACAACAAGCTGTTTGAAATGGAGATTTTGTCGCTATTAATAGATCCCATTCCATATTTTTCGATTCAAAATCTTTCGAAGGTGCCTGAAAAATTGTCATATATCGGTTTCAAGAGCTTCAAGTTTTTCTCAGTTTTTCTGTAATCGCTCACAAAGGCATATTCCTCCATATTATAATTCGCTAAGTTTGACAGATAAATTTTTCAGCGCAATCTTGATGTGTTGATTTCGGCGAAACGTATGCTGGTCAAACTGAGCTATCTACAGTAACAATACAAAGAACAGTGATGAAATGTTTGTTGACAAAACTCAACGGATTATACTCACCCAAAGAATATTAGGTTCCATAGAACAGAAAAAACTACAATTTTCAGAGAAAGACTGCAGCATGACTGCTTTAAATTGTTGAAACATGACATATGAACCTTTGAAAGCCTGGAAATTGCAATATGTCCTATGAACAGCCCTAAAAGTCCTATTCAGAACATCTCTTTGTTTACTATTTTACAATAGTAAAACTATTTCTAGTACTATTTCTACAATATATGTAGAAACTAAGGAAATGTCGGATATTACATGAGGTAGTGATTAACACATGAATTATGGGTTATATGACCCATATAGGAAGTTGTTAAAATATTCGTTAGAAGTTTACAAAGTTTTGAGTTAGGTGCATCAATGAAAGATACAATTGGTCGCATGGATAAGGTAGGTTTATGAACTTTAGGTAACGAATAAAAACGTGGTGCTATGAAATTGTATATCATTAAAGATTTACCTGTAATATCTATTTTGTGACAATTTTTCAAATTTGCAACAATTATATTTGCTTTCTGTTGTAGTGTAGAAGTTGGGTCTGATTTTAAATTTTTGAAGTATTTATCGTTTTCTAATAATATATGTTTTTCAAATAACACAAAAACATTACCGTTGATTTCACCAATGTCGGATAAAATTAAATTTTTCTCTACGTTTGAGGAAATTTCGATTCTGGGTTACTGTTTTACATGGGAATAAAATCACAAGTTCCCTACGATCAACCGACTATCTTAAACGGTTTACTGTCTTTCTGTCACGCGTCTAAAATGGAATAATGAAAATGACCATTTTAACGCATTATATTTTTTGTGAAATTTTTTGAAGCGAGTTTCAAACACGCGTCGAAGATCATAAATGACAAAAGACAGGCGATCATTGTTTTTTCTCAATTCAATTCGATAATTAAAACCAAATCGGGTACTGATACACCATAAATGACAAATTGATTGTACTCTTCAAATAAGTCACACTGTAAACGAAGGGATTGCACTTCGAAACGCCAGATCCTTGTTTCCACATTTTTTTTTCAAACGAAATCCTATATAATTTTTTTCGTGATTTAATGCTGTGCAATATTTTGATAGTTTCAGTCATTTCAAACCTACAACCGTTCTCATGCAGATGATATCCGTCTCTTATGATATTCACTCCCCCCATATCATATTTCATCTACGACTCGAAAATTCGTGAATATTTAACTATTTACTATTTGAACAAAACTATCCATTTTTCATTAAATTTCATAATTATACTGTGCTAATCAAATGCATGCTAATATCGTAGATACTATGATGAGAATTCTATAAAGGTTAAACTCCATTGGTGACTTCTTTATCGTAAGCCTTGCGTATTCTGAAATATTAGCCTCATTTATATTTGAAGAGCTTATTTTTTAGACTTCGGTTGCAAAAATTGTCGACTGGTCGTCATTGACAAATGTTGAACTCATTAATTTCCATTGTGTTATATTACAACCATGATCGATAATGATTGGTCTTCACACACATTACAAACAGAACGTTATTCATTATTGCAGTTAAAACCACAAAATTTATTTTCAGCATTGGCGGTGACATTTATCTACGCTGTGAGATTGAATTCTTCGCAGCGGATATCTCGTTTGAGGCACTTTTCGATCGAGCACCCGTTTATGAATAATTGAATTATTCAACTGTTTTGAAAATTTCTAATTTCAAATTCGAGAATGTTCGTTTCACATCCATCAGAAACTTGCTTACCTACCTACCTATATGCTTACTTACCTTTGAATCATGAATGTAGAGAAATTCTTTTGGACAAAGACGAAGCGCGGGATCTTGATGGAAATGTAGGTACGAATTTTCTCAATACCCTAACAGATAAAACTGTACTTGATTGAGACATAGCGGCGAAGAAACTGCCATTATATTTCCTTCTTATACTATTCGTGTTTAAATAATATATATTATAACCTGTTTTTAGTCACCTGTTTCAGTCAGGTATTGGCAGCATGGTATCTTGACACGGCTTGTATACGTTCCTCACGAACTAACGAACGAACGGTCGAGCAAAAAAACGAATTAGCTCCTTCTGTATATATTATCAACAAAAATTTCCTCAATCTAAGACTCTATGTTTCATAAAACACAACTTCAGGACACGAAGTGCTCTGAAACATATGCACCGTTGTTATATGCCTACTTCACACATGAAAATCAACGCAATGAATTTGACATAAATTTTTCACTCTTTATCATACGGACATTTTCTTTCAATTACATGTTAAATGCCTTACAGAATTTCGATTCTGGTTCCTATCATAAACGTTTCACTGTCTTTCTGTCATGCGTTATTTTTTTAACACGAATTTTGAAAAACGTAATCACTTTGTATATGCGTTTATATTTTTTTGGTAAATATGTAGGCTTAAAAAAAATTGTTTATTTGAAGCGGTTGGAGTGTCCAAAACTTTGATAAGCGAAACAGCATAAATAACAAAATGGTAGTACGCTTCAAATAAGACACACTGTAAACGACCTGAAGGAAATTATTTTGAAATTTCAAATACTAAATTTGTGTGGTCGCTGATGGTCGCTATTTTCAGACAGAAAATTGATTGGTAACCCATCGATAAACTATAAAAAGACGTACTACTCGATATTTCATTTTTCCAAGTCATCGAATGATAAAACGCGATTTCACTAGAAATAATGTTTATCAATCGATGGTTTGAACATGAAAATGGGAATATCATGTCATAGTGTTGACAGAAAAAGCATCATCGATTTCATCTTCTTTCAACAAAAAAATATATTATATTTTATCCTCATTTTCTCACTTCATATCATAAATTCTTTTTCTCTCAAGTACACTTCAAATGTCTCATGGAATTTCATTTTTCTTTAGGTCTAAAGAAATTTCGATTCTAGTTCATATCATTAAACGGTTTACTGTCTTTCTGTCATGCGTTATTTGTTTTGAGACGTATTTTGAAACACTAAGTCGCTCTGCATATGCGATATTTTTTTTGGAAAATATGTAGTAATAAAAAATGTTTTTTCGAAGTGATTCAAGTGTCCCAAAATGACTGTTTCAACGCATTGAAATTTTGCGAAATATTTCATGCGCTATATTTTTGACATTTATGCTAATTCTGCATTATTTTACATAACGCGTTATAATGCAAATCATATGGGTTCTTGTACAAAATGGGGTTTAAAAAATGCTTTTTTTTCGATGCGATTTAAGTGTCCAAATTAACCCTTTTAACGCAATATATTTTAACGAAATTTTCATGTGTGTTTTCGTGACAGAAATGAACGCATTATCGAATTATATTTTTGTGAAATTTTCAATACTTGCATCGAGAGATAATTAATTACAAATGACAGGCTCTCAGTTCATCATCTCCTGATGATGGCAACTTGGTTAGAGATTATAAATAACAAATAATATTACACTTGTAATACGTTTCTCATAAGAAGGGGAGAACGAACGTCGAAACGCTAGATCCTCGTTACCATATTTGTTTCTCAAATGAAACACTATATAAGTTTTTCTGTTATGTTAACCTACATCTGCTCAATTCTTCCTGATGATGCTAACTTGGTAAACGAAGGTGCGGCTTTCAGTGGCTCTTCTATTGGATCGCACGTTAAAACGTTAGGTTAGGTTAGGTGCCATATTCCAAACCCCTCTTGTAGTTTTCTCTTTGTCGTCTCCTGATGACGTCAACTTAGTTAGAAAAAAACAACTATGAACGACAAATGAGTCACACACTGTATACGTTCCTCATTAGAAAATTGGGGAGCGGATCGCACGTTGAAACGTTAGAGTCCCGTTATACTACCATGTTTTTTTCTCAAATAATGCATTTTGTCGCACCTTGTATACATTGACGTCATGTTTTTCTCAAACGCTAAACATATACATCCTATAAACCCCGATGGCAGCTTTTTTTTCTTTTACGTTGGCAGCCATGTTTTTTCTTGATATATTTTGAGACCCCCTGTACACATTGAGGAATAGTACGTTAAAACGTTAAGACCCCGTTGAACTTCGTCTTTTTTTCTGGATGCGTGCTGTATGTGACGATCCGATTATTATTAATGAGGATGTGGCTTAGTGCCCTTCTGACATATTGCTTCATCTTTGTTTTTATTTTGTCGATACATTCTGCATTCATTTCACTTTCATTTGATGTGCTGCACGTTGAGATCCGGCTATTATTAACGAAGATGTGACTTAGTGCCCTTCTGGCGCCATATATTAGTTAATTCTTTGTCGATTAATTATGCATTCCTTTTCCTTCCATTTGACATGCTGTACGTAACGATTCGATTATTATTAACGAGGATGTGCCTTAGTGCCCTTCTGACATATTGCGCCATCTTTGTTTTTACTTTGTCGATACATTCTGCATTCCTATTCCTTTCATTTGATGTGCTGCATGTTGAGATCCGGCTATTATTAACGAAGATGTGACTTAGTGCCCTTCTGGCTACCATCTTTGTTTTTTCTTTGTCGATTAGTTCTGCATTCCTTTCCCTTCCAATTGACGTGCTGTACTTGACGATCCTATTATTATTAACGAAGATGATGATTAGTGCTCTTTTAGTATATCACATCTTTCTTCTATTCTCATTTTTCTGTATTAAACACTGACGTGATCACCTTCTCTCTCATAGACAAATTGCATCTTCTCAGTCTTACATACATTGTTTAGTCTTACATACATTGTTTAATAAGGTATTCGACAAGGTTCCTATCGGAGGCCTGAAAATGACCAGAGATAATGATGAAGAAACGATAACGAATGAAAGTACGCAAAACAGTTGAAACGCATGAAAAACAACACCCTGTATACCATATGATTTTTCAACAAGCAGCCGCCATGTTTTTTCTTTAATGTCATTGCCAAATACTTCGCTGCCTCCATTGCCTCATTTTTGAACGTCAACTCCGCAACACGTAACACGTGTGGGATCGCACGTTGAAACGTTAAACAGTCATGTTTTGTTCTTGAATGGTGTATTTTGAGACATCCTTTACACATTGAAGTATCACACTTTGAAACGTTAGAGCTTCGTTAAACTTCTGTGTTGTTTTTTCTTAAATGGCGTATTTTGATGCACCCTGTATATTCCGCTCAATACCTGTTACATTGCCGCCATGATTTTTCCTTAATTATGTATTTTGAGACACCCTTTGCACACATTGAGGGATCGCGCATTGAAATATCATAGTCCCGTTAAACTGTCACGTTTTTTCTTAAATGATGTATTCTCATGCACCATGTTCTGGCATGTTGGATCACACGTTGAAACGTTAGGCCCTCCATCGCCGTCGAAGTATTTTTTTGTACCCACGCCTAATTTGAAAAAAACTGGCAGCGCCTCATAAATCACATCGCTCCCATAAACAATGCTTTATTTTACAACCGAGAACACCATTATCTTTGAAACGGGTCAGCCCCTCTCACTTTTACACAAACACTCTTATGAAAACTCATCCTCTCACTCTGACACACACACACTCTTATGCAAAAACAAATATGAGGCTATGTTCCAAAATTGAGGCAGCTTCTGCTTTGTATTTCTACTGAAAATGATTCACTCCACAAATCTTTACAATTTCATGTAGTTGAGGTAGACAGACAACCCTTGAATGGTAAATATTTCACTCAAAAAAGCAATATGTCGTAACTTTGGATTTTATATACCTTCTATTCTTCCTGTGCCCCTTACCCATCTCTATAATCGACAAAATAGAAATTGACAAATTTATCGTGAGTTATGTAGACAATAATTCCATTATCTACTTTCTAGAATATTCCTTAGTATACTTAGGATAATGATAACATAATGATTGTACCACTATAAAAACACTCATGTTCTGTTCCAACCAGATTAGTTTTACTTAAGATCTTGACTAGTAAAGATCATTGTAATTGCTAATTCTGAAGTTTGTAAATAAATTGTTTTAAAAAACAAAGTTCTTCGTTGAAGAAACATAATTGGCGCAGTCGTTGTAGGATCCAGAAGGCGAATTTCCTGAAGAAAATCGCAAGTTCGTCGCTGATTTCAATCACTCATCTGGAGAAAAGGACCCAGGACTCCGAAAACTTCAAGTAAGTGTTGAGTTCCTTACATTTCCTACCTTTGAATATTTATAATTCTAAATATTTCAACTCGTGAAAATTTCTTTTTGCCTTAGTAAAAAGCGAAATTTTCTGATAAAAAAAAATCATTTACTTTTTATACAAAGTTCCATTGAAAACTTAAGCAGAACACTACAAAACATGTCTTTAGATAACAGTAACATAAGAATCCCAACTATTCAAGCCGCAAAAGAAATTGCAAACACTTTGCGACCGTTTTCAGGCCGCAGTGAACATTTAGAAACATTTTTACATGCCACTGATAAATTTTATGAAAGATATGGACGAACAAACGATAACAGTCTAAGTGAATTTGTTTTTGCTTCAATATGCTCAAAAATTATAGATGAAGCAGGCGACTTCTTATTATGTCGACCAGATTTAGATACTTGGCCTCAGGTTAGGCAAGCATTAAGAAATAAATTCGGCGACAAAATCGATCGCCATGTTCTCCAACAACAATTTATATTCCTCACGAAAAATAAAAATGAAAATATAATGGACTTCCTAGACAGATTAAAGTTAATAAAAATGCGTCTGAATCTAAAAATTAATTCCGATGCTAACTTAGATGCCAACACAAAACTTTCTCTTATCAATCAGAACGAAGCCACAGCCGTCACTGTCCTTCTAACTAATTGTAACGCAGAATTAAGAACTCTTTTAATGATCAAAGCTCCCAAAGATATCGAAGAAGCAACATCTTTTGTTTTGAACCATTCGTTAATCGAACAACAACTTTCCATAAGACAATCTCCACATTATACCAAAAATACCCACAGACCACCTTCACATTTTCCTAGGCATCAATTACCTCATCCCACCTTTAACCAAAACTCGCAAGAAAACTATCAACGTAACTTCCAACCAATTAATCAAATTCCAAATAGTTATCCTAGATATTTTTCACACAACCACACACAAGAAAATTACTCTCAACCACAACCATTCCCAAGTCAACCCATTAACATGAATCCAAGACCTGCACAAAGAAATTATCCCACAAGTACACAGACTTTCGGCAAGCAACAAAATGTATTTTCCCCAAAAAATTCATATAAACCACAAGGTAAACCAGAACCAATGTCAACCACTTCAAGAAACCCCTCAATGAATAACCGTAGACAAAACAACTATTTCAAAAGTTCTGGCCCGCAAAATTTCATATCTGAGGAATTAACCAATTTAGAAACAAACAATCAACACCACTACGCAGATTACGAGACTAATGTCAACATTTACTCAGACGGAAACCAATCACATAATCACCCTCATTACGATTACGTCGAAACTAATGACCAAAACATTTACTCAAACAAAAACCCTCATTACCATTACGCCGAAACTAATGACTCAAATTTTCACGAGGACGAATACTTAACAGATATACCATAGACCTTAATAACATCATACCAAACTCATTACCGTACATTCCAATTTCTAACCCTCCAATAAAACTCCTAATAGATACAGGTTGTCATCCATCCCTTTTAAGGCCATATATCGCGGAAAAATATTTCTCAAACTGCGTTTTCAAGTCAGACACCCCGATAATTACATGCGCTGGTAAACGCAAATCAAATTTCAAAGCTCACATTCCTCTTTTTAAAGAATTTCTCCCACTCGAAGGTACAATGGAATTTGTCTTATTCAATTTCCATGATTATTTTGACGGAATAATTGGAATAAAAGATCTTAGAAAATTAAATTTAAATATAAATTTCAATAATAAATTACTTTACAACGACAAAATAAGAATACCACTTTTATATAGAGAAAACTTTCATACACAAAAAATTGAAATACCACCCAAACCTCTATTTTAAAACAAATACGAACAAATCTACCTGATGGAGAATTCCTCATCCCTGAATTAAAGAATGACGAAAACATTGAAATACCAGGAAGCTTACTAAAAGTTAAAAACGGATTAACCATTTTGGAATTCCGTAATCCCTTATCAGAAACCATAATAATAGAAATTACGAATAACTTCTTGAATGGACATGCAAATATATATTCTGAAAATGAATTCGATTGTTTTAACATTGAAGGATTCTGTGAACCTGTGAACAGCGAGAGTGACAACTTCGACTTTTCATTAATTCGAACAGAACATTTGAACGTTGAAGAAAGCCAAGCATTAAAGTCGTTACTTTCCAAATACAAAGAAGTTTTACATAAACCAAAAGATAAACTGACTTTCACCAATAAAATAAAACACGAAATCAAAACTAAAGATGATATTCCAGTACATACCAAATCATATCGCTACCCTTATGTTCATAAGAAAGAAGTTCAAAACCAAATTTCAAAAATGCTAGAGGATGGTATAATTAGACCATCACAATCCCCATGGAGCTCTCCCATATGGATTGTTCCAAAAAAATTAGATGCCAGCGGAAAACAAAAATGGCGTATTGTCGTTGATTACCGAAAAATTAACGAAAAAACCATCGACGACAGATATCCGCTTCCGAACATTTCCGATATATTAGATAAATTGGGAAGATGCCAATATTTCACTACGCTGGATTTGGCGTCTGGATTCCATCAAATTGAAATGGAACCGAACTCAATCCCGAAAACTGCATTTAGCGTCGAGCATGGACATTATGAATACGTTAGAATGCCATTCGGTTTAAAAAACGCCCCCGCTACCTTTCAAAGAGTAATGGATAACGTCTTGAAAGAGTTACAAAATAAAATATGTCTCGTATATATGGATGACATTATAATATTTTCAACCTCTCTACAAGAACATATCAATAACCTTAAACAAGTATTCGACAAACTAAAGGAAGCCGGTTTTAAAATCCAATTAGATAAATGCGAATTTCTCTGTAAATCCGTCGAATTTCTAGGACACGTTATAACCTCAGAAGGTATTAAACCTAACCCAAAAAAAATTAATGCCATAAAAAATTTCCCAATACCCAAAACAGCCAAAGAAATAAAATCTTTCCTAGGTCTAGTAGGCTACTATAGAAAATTTATAAAAAATGTTGCGAAATTAACAAAACCTATGACCCAATGTCTGAAAAAGAACATTAAAATTGAACACTCACCAGAATTCATTAATTCCTTTAATACCTGTAAGAAGATTTTAATAAATGACCCTATTTTACAATACCCAGATTTTTCAAAAACTTTTAACCTGACCACCGATGCCTCTAATTATGCCATAGGCGCCGTCCTTTCTCAAGGTCCTATTGGCCAAGATTTACCTATAGCATACGCTTCTCGTACTCTCAACCCAGCAGAAATTAATTATAGTACAATTGAAAAAGAACTTCTCGCGATAGTATGGGCATGTAAGTATTTCAGACCATATTTATATGGCGTAAAATTCAAAATCGTCAGCGATCATAAACCTCTTCAATGGCTATTTTCTTTAAAAGATCCTAACTCAAAACTAATACGCTGGAGATTGAAACTAGAGGAATATGACTATGAAATTACATATAAAAAAGGCAAAATGAATACAAATGCAGACGCACTTTCACGAGTAGAAATCCACTCATTAGAAACTCGCGAAGAAGACGAAATATCTCTTATCGTTAACCCATCAGATCTATCAGACATCGCTAGTTTAGATTACGAAGAAATAGATGAAATGTTAGCCTCTCATAATTACGAATCACCTTGTGACAACAATTCGAATTCAAACCCTACGAATAATAAAATACAAATTGAAAAACCCAAAATTAAAATATTGGAAAATATTCAAATCAAAGCACCTCAAAAGAAATCTGAGAAAACGGTTCTTTCCGATCCACTAAACCAACCAAGTACCTCGATTGTTCCTGCGGAACAAAAACCTGAAGAAACGGATAACGAAACCGTTCACACAAATTTAGAAAACCCAGTAATCACTATTCCCTATACTGAACGTAGTATTAATACTTATAAAAACCAACTAATAATCTCCAGTACAAATAATAAAGAACATAACAAAATTCAAGAAAAAATTTTCGATAAATCAAGAACTCATCTTATCATTCCAAAATGTAATATTAGAGACTCATTCATTAAACTCATTAAAGAAAATCTAGCACCAAAACAAACGTATTGCTTGCATTTCAAAGATAGATCATTAGAATCTAGCTTTCTACAAATCATCCAACAATTTTTTAAAAACGGTGCATTTAATTTATTCATTTCAAACATCTTTCTCACGGACATAACAGATGAAGACGAACAGAAATTGAAATTACAACAATACCACGAAACCAAAACAAGTCACCGCGGTATTCAAGAAAACTTGAAAGCTATCAAACGATTATACTATTGGCCTAAATTAGACCAAGATGTTCGCGACTACATCAACTCATGTGAAATTTGTCAGAAAACTAAATATGAATGACATCCGACAAAACTAGTATATAAACCAACACCTCTAGGTTGCGAACCCTTTGACCATATTAATACGGATACGTACAAAACACACGGTCAATACTTTTTAACGATAATAGACAGCTTTTCGAAATTTGGACAAGCCTACGCGATAAAGTCACCAACAGCTATTGAGATTGCCAATAAAATAATTCAATTCTTTTGTCACTTTGGACTCCCAAGACGAATCACAACCGACAACGGACAAGAATGGAAAAACGGAATCATACAAGAATTATGTAAACTGCATCATATAGAAATTCACTATACAACTCCTTACAATCCAAACAGTAATAGTCCAGTAGAACGTTTTCATTCAACATTAGCTGAAACAATACTAACGTTAAAAGATTCTAAACCTAACGAAAGCATAGAAATCCTTATGAATTACGCCTTACTTTCATATAATAATTCTATCCACAGTGCTACCGATCATACACCATTTCAAATAATTCGCGGACGTCTAGATTATAAAAATCCTTTTGAAATCAACACGAAAGAAAAAATCTCTCAATATATTCAAGACCATACAGAAAGTCTAGAAACTTTAAATAAAACAATTCACATCAAAATAAAAGAGAAACAATCAGAAAATCTACAAAAAATCAATGTAAATAGACAACAAACCGTCGAAATCGACCCAGAACAAACCTTGTATAAAACGAAGAAACGAAACGCATCTCAAAGGAAAACAACCAATCGATACGAAAAATTAGAAAACCCCGTTTTACTAAATGATAATAAAGTCAAATCCAAATCAAAAACTTATCATAAAAAATTATTAAAGCCACAACGTATTATTTCAGGTAGGCGAAATGTACATCGCACTGATCCTCCTCGGACTCGGAGTAACACAAAGCCTAAGAATAAAAGAAATTAACAACCCCATATTACCAGTCCACATAGGCCAAGCAAAAATTATCACAGCAAAGCATACATTCTTCTATCACGTGAATCTCACTAAACCCGAATCATCATTAACCCACATCCAACAATCCTTGATAAATTTAAACGATACTATTAACAAACAAAAATCACTTAATCATTTTTCTATTCTACTTTCTAACAAACTTACAAACATGATGTCTTTGGCAGAAATGGTCATGAATAAATTAAACTCCTTATCAGAAGATCATAGATCGAAAAGAGGACTAATTGACGGAATAGGCAAAATGCAAAAATGGCTTTTTGGCACTTTAGATTCAGATGACGAGAAAAGTATACAATCTTATTTCAAAATATTACAATACAACGAAAACAAATTGAACACTAATCTTAAACAACAGCAGAGCTTATTGAAGGCCATATCAACTACATACAATAACAATTTTCAAAAAATTAATGAAAATCAAATAACTCTAGAAAAACAAATAAAACATTTATCAAAAGAAATCAAAGATTTCATAAACTTAGAATACGTTTTCTCCTTTTCAAATATCATTGACAATTTATCAATTCAACTACATTCTCTTAAAAGTATTATAAATAATTTAGAAATCGCAATTTCATTTGCCAGAATAAACATATTACATAATTCTATAATTGAACCGAATCAATTCAAAAATCTGTTAGAAAAACTCATCACAATCTACGGTACAGAACAAACACCCAACCTTAAAAAAACTTTTGAATTACTATTCTTTGTTCTCTGTACAAGTCAATATTCACGATAAGTTGGTATTATTTAGAATTCATATCCCCATTGTATCCCCTCGTTTCAAGTATTTCCGACTATATCCCATACCTACCCAAAACCAAACAATTATACCCGATCAACCTTACCTTATACTCAACAAAAACGATTTCTGGACAACGTCAGAAAAATGTCCAAGTATAGAGGACCAATATTTTTGCTTGCAAGAATATCTACACAAACGACAATCCTGCATCGCAAACCTAATAAGAACAGGAAAAAATGTATGTCGCCGAACCATAATACGTTTTTCCGAAACCAGCATTTCCCAAATTAACTCCCGGGAAATACTAGTCATACCAGCAGCTCCATTAAATATAAAAACATCCTGCGACGCCGACGGAATCTACGAAATATCGTCACCTTGTATAATATCCTTAGAAAATTGCAGAATTCTTATTGACGGAAAATATTTCCAAGCCGAGAGAACGACACACGAAGAATTTATCTTCGAGCTACCAGTTCTCAATATAACAAAAATCGAAAGTACCCAGGCAGAAAAGGTGTTCCATCTGAAACAACTAGACGCAGAGAATGTCAAACAAATCAATGACATTACCAACAGCTTGCAATCAGCCGATCTGCAAACTCTATATCCAAAGAACCACCACCAATGGGCCAACTCAGCAATAATACTAACAATCATCGTAACCATATTAGCTATCGCATACTACCTCAAAATCTACCGCCCCCGAATCCAAGAAAGCGGAGGACATCAAGCAGAAGACAATCAGAAAATGGAAAACCCCCTATTTTCTTCTCTGGGAAGGGAGGAGTTATGTAGACAATAATTCCATTATATACTTTCTAGAATATTCCTTTGTATACTTAGGATAATGATAACATAATGATTGTACCGCTATAAAAACACTCATGTTCTGTTCCAACCAGATTAGTTTTACTTAAGATCTTGACTAGTAAAGATCATTGTAATGGCTGATTCTAAAGTTTGTAAATAAATTGTTTTAAAAAACAAAGTTCTTCGTTGAAGAAACATAATTCATGACAGAAAGATAAAAAATCGTTTATGATATAAAGTAGAACTGATTTTTCGGTTCCAATCAATGTTCGTTTGAAAATACATACTATCAGCCGATAAAATTCAAAATATCGAAATCATTTCCTTCAGATCATTATCTAGGATGTTTCGCAACTCAGAATTTTGTACACATCAACCGCTTCCAAAAAACGCATTTTTATTTGCTACATATGTTATCAAGATACGTGTTATTAAGAGACAACGGTTCCTAAGTTCAGAACACATCATGTCATGTGTTATGAAACAGAGCGCCTTAAATTGTGAAACATTTTGATTGATAATTTAAAAAGGAAACAACGTATACAAGGCGTATCAAAATATTTTTGTAACAATACCTGAAAGTGACTAAAGCAATGCATAATACGCGTATACAGAGTGACTTAGTATTTCAAAATACGTCTCAAACAATTGGAAACACGCAAGCTACCTCAAACAAGAACATATCCATTACGGCGAATATATCCCCAGCAAAATGTTTCTTTTGCATGGAATTTTTATACTGCTCTGACTGATTCCTAATAAATATATGTTGTATATTTTTTGTTCCATAGTTGAATGAAACCCTGTGAAATATTCACGAATTTCATTTAATACCATAAATAATTCGCTATCAAATGACCTCAATACGATTAAAGGTCAAATTGATAAACAGAAAAGGTTTATGCTCATCATAAAAATGTCTTATATAAACCTCATAAAGGGAATGAAGATATGTATTAGTAGATGAGATACGAGAGTTCTATTACGTATACCCTAGGGAACATACTTGCGGTAGTGAGTTGGAAAGAGACGTGTGCGACGTGATCGACGCACAGAAGGATGGAATGAGCATCTAGTAGATTCATTTGATTGATAACGGCGCGGTAGAATTACAAAAATAACGGTACAATATTAATAATATGAACGAATAATCAGATTAAAGGGTGTCTCATCGTTTATGAAAAAAAAAACATGTACGGGGTGCGGTGTCTCAAATATGTCAGCATGGAAAATAATGATATAATAATAATAATGAACGAAAAATCGGATTGATGAAAAAAACATGGCCACGGGCGTTAAAGAAAAAACATGGCCACGGGCGTTAAAGAAAAAACATGGCTGACAACGTAATGGAAAAAAACGTAATGGAAAAAAACGGCGTCGAAGTGTACAGGGTGTCTCAAAATACGTCAGCGTGGAAAAAAAACGGTATAATAATAATAATAATGAATGAAAAATTCTTTTTAAGAAAAAACATGACCACGGGCGTTAAAGAAAACAACATGGTTGCCAACGTAATAGAACAAAACATGACTGCCATACAGGGTGTCTCATCTTTTAGGAAAAAAACATGTACAGAGTGTACGTCGACGTAAAAAATAATGGTTTAATAATGAATGAAAAATCGGATTCAAAAAAAATACATGACGTCAATGTGTACAGGCTGTCTCAAAATACGTCATTTAAACAACAACAGTTTAACGAGGTTATATCGTTTTAGAGTGTGATTCTTCAATGTGTACAGGGTGTCTCATTTGAGAAAAAACATGCCAGGTGGGATCCCAACGTTTTAGCGTGCGATCCCAATGGATAAAAAAATGGGGCAATGGGGGGTATTCAGCAATGATATTTCAAAATACGTCAGATGCGTTTCTTCGTGTTAGTTAGGGAAATGAGGGAGTGGGAATAAAGAAAACACGCGGGAGGGTAATTTTTTTCTCGAAAGAATGTTAATGTCGTTAAACAGTTGAAATATTCAGTGATAAAATGATATCTGAAGAATACAAACGTAAAGTTCACAGTTCAGCATCGGCAGTCAAACTGTCTACAGGTGTTCGGGCTAGATAAAAAATTTGCGATTAGTAAAATCAGAGAGTGATATTGAATTAGAATTGTGCTTCGAATATAAACATTCGTGAGAGTGCCATATATAATAAATTGTGTTTTATGATATCATAAAAATATAGATTAGTATCAAGGTAAGTTAGAATGGAAGAAGCAACGGGCGGTACTGGGCCGCCTGATGAAGTGCAAAAAGCACCAACAGAAAATACAGAAAAAAGTTCAAATATGATCGACCTAGACAACAGATATAGACCAGGAGATAAAGGTCCGTATTACGTTTTTGTTGAGCATAAGAATAAAAAGATCGGAAGATTGTGTCCCATAAAAGTAGGTCATTATTTGATGGTTCGTAACCAATTAAAGAATAACGTACTCGATATTAAATTAGTAGGAGTTAGGGTTAAAGTTATTTTCTCATCCATTGAAGCAGCCAATGGTCTTATAAATCATGAAACTATCACAAAAAACGATCTGATTGCATACATACCCAAATTCTACACCCAGAAAAAGGGGATCATTAGAATGGTGGACACCTTTTTCTCTGAAAAGTACCTCGAGGAAGCAATTATTTCTTCCAAACAAGTTATGGAAGTCCATAGAATGAAACGAAAAATCGTAGATAAGGATGGCAAAGAGGTTTATGTGATCAACAAATGATAATAGTATCCTTCTTGGAAAGTGAACTACTTCCGAATGTACAAATCAATCTAGTAAATTTTGTGGTTGAACCATACATTCATCCAGTAGTTCAATGTTTCAAATATCTGAGATACGAACACACAAATAGACAATGTAAATCCAAACAACAACGCTGCCGTAATTGCTCTAAAACTCATCTAGAAGATGAACAATGCCATGAAGAATCATACTGTATATATTGTAAAAGTAATGATCACACTGGAGTTTTTTCTTAACACCAAATCGTTATTTTTACACCTCGACACGTGTTTGGATCCCCAAATGATAATCTTCAAGAGGAAGATAAAACTGGTTTTATCTGCATTGGTACTTCAAGTACAGTGGCTGGCTCCCCTGTTGCGATGCGTAGCTTCCAGCTTGATGATTCAATTCTTGCCGGTGTTTTGGCAAAGGTTGCCCCGAGAATGATTCTCGTCGCACCTGTATCTAGCAGCATGGTGCAAGCTACCCCATAGAGCATTATATGATTCGGCAATTCAA
This sequence comes from Leptinotarsa texana, assembly GCA_015342105.1. Lineage (NCBI taxonomy): Eukaryota > Metazoa > Arthropoda > Insecta > Coleoptera > Chrysomelidae > Leptinotarsa > Leptinotarsa texana. The sequence goes on along the minus strand of WOGN01000994.1, from coordinate 481 downwards.
AAGTGTGTCCATCAATTAAAAATACCACATTTTCGATGAGTCTTTATGCGTGATGCGTTGCCAACTTGTGGTCCTTGGCCGCGTGAATGTACTGTATTTAACTTGGATTCTCGATTGAATAATATAATAATAATAATAATAATATTTATTTATTTGCCATTCAATTTGAAATACACAATAATCTTAGTTAAACAAATAAATATAGTTCCCACAGAAGGATACACCTATGAGTGGGCTATATCATTTTAATAAACAATAGATTATAATGAATGAAATATAAAAAATTAAGTTTCTTTCGGTATGAACCAAAAAAGTACTAGAAAAATTGTATACAGCTATTACATTAAAATCATATATATTCAATATAAATAGAAACATTTAGCATGAACAAAAAAAGCACTAGAAAAATTATATACAGATATCACATCAAAATTACATATAGTTAATATGAATAAAACATTTAGGTTATACCTATAATGAA
>WOGN01000993.1:0-20990 GCA_015342105.1 Leptinotarsa texana | reverse complement strand
AATTAGAGTATAGTTAACTATATTAGGTAATCGCACCAATCGTAAAGCGAGGAGACCGTGCGCAATATTTATTTCGCACTAGTACGAAATACCTATCTAATTTTGTGTAATAGTTTACAGTGCGAAATGTTATGTATTTCAAGAAGGTCGTCGGAAAATTCATATTTATTCAACTATATACAATATATATAGACCATTTTTTCTAGGTCATAACTTTTTACTTTTTATAGACACTTTCGATGGTGGCCAGAAACAATGTATTTGAAAAAGTTGAAATAAATAATTCCACGTAGCCAGATCTAAAACCAATGCGAATAGAACATTAAACGTGTCATATTTATGTTCTGTGATTCTATGATTTATCGGATTTTCAGTTTATATATTTCTACTTCTTTGCGGCATTTTTGGCAGCCATTCATTCGCAAAAATTTAAAAATTCTCGAAATTGGGACAAGTTTGGCGACTCACTTCTGTTAAAACTAACCTCTTTGGTATAAAAAAGTTAGTTCTGTGGCAAATTATAAATTTGACAGTGACAGTTTCAATACTGTTTGTAAACATTAACACGTCATTAATTTTTAGTATATTTATATTTTTTAATTTTCTATCAGTTATCAGTAATTATCAAAAAAGACAATGGCTGATGTATCAGTGGATGTTTCTGGTCAGATGGATCCTCTTCAGAGTCTTGGCAATAAAAATAAATTACCTAGGTAACCTCAAGAAAAGTAGCATCAAATGTTATTAATATGATTTCCTTGCAGTTTTTTTCAAATCCCTTCAAAAATACCCGATCCAAAAGAATGGATTGCCCAACAAAGACAAAATGTAAGACCATGGTTAGTTTTCATTCAAACGTCAAATTTCAAAGCTCCTCCTTCAATTCCTAGGCTAGGAAAGCGAATAATGAGAAATATTGAATACTTTCAAGCAAATTATTTATTTGTGTTTCTAGGACTTGTCATCTATTGTTTGTAAGTTATAATTAGATAATCACTTTTACTGGGCCAGAAAATATGTACTTTTCTAGGATAACTTCACCACTGATCCTGTTTGTTCTTGCTGGAACATTCTATGCAGGTTACCGCTTGAATAAAAGGCAAACGGAGAGAAAATTGGTGCTGCTTGGGAAAGAGCTGACTATAGCTCAACAGTACGGACTTTTAGTTTTGTGCTCAATGCCAATATATTATTTTGTTGGTGCTCATGGAGCATTATTTTGGGTTATTGGTGCTTCCATGGTGGTAATAACGTTACATGCTGCTTTTTATAATATTGAAGCTTTGGTTGCACAAGAGGATGATTCATATCCACTTTTGGAAGAAGTTTGATTTAATAAAATCTTATGAATATTAACCTGTATAAAAAATTGTACCTAGTTTTAAAAACAAAACAATTGAATTATAGGTCAAACTGTTTGTTTAGTTGAACTCTACATAAACTATTTGATTTCAACAATCTGAAACTCCAGATGAAAAAGGTAATTTTTGAATAACCTAGATTTTTATATCAAGATTTCTCGAATGATGATTCTGTCCTAGTGCAATTAACAAATAAATTGTTTTATAAATCAGGTTCTTCTGACTAAATATTTTATCTTAAGTTCAGTCTTTACAAAAGATTGCTCCTAGTCTACTTAGCAGAAGTGTCGAGTTAAGGCTTTATGTTAAATAAGTTCAAATCATACTTTTACTAACTCTGCTAAATGAAAAACTATTAAATACTTTCCAGAGGAAAATACTTTTTTCAATGTAATTACCGAGATTGTGGTGCTGGGCGAGAACACCATAATACCTATAATTGAAACAGTCACTTCAGAAACCCCACCTATCTGCAGACCCAAACTTGTAAAGAAAGTCAAAAGTTTCAATGAATATAATCTATCATGTTTGTATTGCTTTTTATCTGGGACAGGTGGTGTCCTTATTGTCACACACAAGATGGGTTTCTCAAATAACTGATTCAGTTTTGAAAAATTGATTTTGATTTCAACTTATTTATTCAATATCAGTCGTTATTTCAATTGAAAAACTTGTAAATAAAATATTAATGTTACAATAAAAATATATTTTTTATATATTTAATTCATTTATAGGAGAATTGTTGATAGTGAAATGTCAAATGAAGCTGATGAGCTAGCTATATAGGAGTGTGTATTTAATATTTATGTTGAAATACGTTTTACAATACCTCAGAGAATACATAAAAACCTTAAAATGTTAGCTTGAACTAACACGGCTCCTACCGTTATTGCCATATTTAAAAATAATTCAAAATTACTCATGATTAGTTAATCATGAAAGCCATTCACTAAATATATCAACATATTTGAAGGGTATAAAGGATAGGTAAGACTTGATACAGAAACTTGTTAAAACCATTATTTAATATCAACTTGTTGCTGAAATTGATATACCACATATTCTATAACCTCTGGTAGAAGTCCATTATATCTCAAAGTGGAGTGCAGTACATTGACAAAGAATAAAAACTCAAAGTCGTCTCCACAATTTAATGTCACCATCAGATGTTAGAACGGTAAAATTATCAATTAGAACATGTTTTGAACCTTTAAGGTTCATCAGCTAATATTTAAAATTCTACAATAAAAGAACAACTTAACAATAGTTGATACAATGCAGTATAAAACACTTACATGGAGAAGAAAACATTTTATTTTTTAATGGAAAAGAAAATTATCCCGTGTTGCTAATGAAAATAAAATATTTTCTTCTCCATGTAAGTATTTTATACTGCATTGTATCAACTATTGTTACATTGTTCTTCTTTTATAGTAGAATTTTAAATATTAGGTGATGATGAACCTAAATAGGTTCGAAACATATTCTAGTTGATGGTTTTACCGTTCTAACATCTGATGGTGACATTAAATTGTGGAAACCACTTTGAGTTTTTATTATTCGCACATATTCTATGGTCTTAAAAGTTTTGAATATTTAAAAGAATTGTGTATAATATAAACAGCTGATATGTTTTCTATGAACTGAATGGACAAAATCTCTACTTTCCAAAAAAAAAAATTATGGCCTCTCAAGTTGTTCTAATCACACAGACCACAAAACTTTCCAAAAATATTTCCGATTTCTCATATAACCTTCACATATATTCCATTCAAATTGATTTTTAACACTTAGCGTTTCAACACCTTGTTTATTATCCTATCAACTTTTCAAATATACCAATATTTATACTGAAGTATAACTATAGGTATATACTAAGTAGACATCCTATGAATGACATTACCAAGACTCATGGAGTTCATTAGATGATTTTCACCTTCCAATTTCTCATATATTGTACAGTGATAATTCATATCCAGTTCAAAGATATCAAATTAATGATCATCATTGAATGCAGTATTAAAAGACTTTTCAGATAAGTATCACAAGACATATTATAATTTAAAAAATCACTAATGACGTCACTAAATCAAAGCCAGTGATATAACCAGAATATACATCAAAAATAAAAATTCACCTGTTCCAGGATATTTGTTTGACAAAAGTACATTTATGATGCACTGTTTGGAACCTTTGGTGTAGGAATATTACTGGAGTTTTTTCCCAACACCAAATCGTTATTTTTACACCTCAACACATGTTTCGATCACCAAGTGATCATCTTCAAAGAGGAAGATTAAAACTGTTTTAATCTTTGCATTATACATTTTGGATAAAGAATATGTTTTGTTGCATGAAGACTTGTCAAATTAGTCAATTCTTCTTATAAAATTTCTTGGATTTGAACTGATTCTCATGAGGAAAATAAAATGAAAATCAAAAATATACGAAAATATAAACACTTCATTATTTTTTTGGAGGAAAATGTATTATTAGACTTATGGAATTGTTTTCTTCTATTGTGCTACTGCACATCTTGACAAGATATCTATTCAACCAATAGTGAAACGGACAATAATATATTTTCTTCATCCAATAGTAATGTCCCTTCATCAACCAGAAACAATCAAGAAATTTATTATACTATTTTCGTATCTGTTATTCTTCTTTAATAATAAATGATTTAAAACATATTAAAATGTTTCTGCAAAATTCACATATGAACTTTTGAATTCTCAAAAGAATTCATTAAATGAATATAATGAAAATTAAATTTTCTAAGGAACTTGCATAAAATAGAATTGTTCTCATCAGTTTGAAAAAAACTGATATACCTTGAATAAAACTAAAGATTTATAGAAAATAATTTTATTTTCTCTGAGAAGGCATTATACGTCAACTATTATTAAATAGTAATGATCTGACGTTTTTCAAACTAGAGAAAATCAACGATATTTTGTACATAACTATTAAGGAAAAATCTATATTTACAAAAGAAATAGAAAAACAAAAGGCCACTTGAAAATCAAAAACAATTTTGTGTAATAGATGTCAACAAAAATTACAAATCAATATAATTGTAAAACGTTCTTAATAAAACTCATGATACAAAGGATATAAGACAAGATTTTGCTTTTGGAGCACATAAGTAAATTGAGAAATTGTGAACAGTTCAACAAGAAAAATTAATAAATTAACAATGTTATATAACAGACATTTTTCAGCATAATTATTCGACAAAACATTTTTCTAGTAATAAAATATATACAATATCATAAAAGCTGTATTACAGAAATTGTAAAATTACTATACACAAAATATATACCCTGAATTATAGATGTTATTTCATTTCAATACTTAATGCAAATATGTGAATAAACTACAAAAACTATGAAACTCTTCCTTCAGCTAGAAGCAGTAAGATGGACAAAAAATTAACTTGAATATCTCTAATTCTTATTTATTGTTAATGATGAGAAATTTTCTTTCTAAAAAACTCTGGACTATTTACTTCAAAGGCACTTCCACTGACAACTACTGGTGCAGAAATTATATTAAAATTTAATTTTCAATAAAAGATTACAAGAGATGTACATAATATTACAATTTTTATTAGGTTCTAGTTTTTACTCTACGAGATTCCAAAATTTTCTTAATTATAGAGTACAATGAAAGTTCAAGATGTGGTATCACACACTTTTTAGGCATTAGCTGTTAATTCTTCAATGTTTACAAAATTTATTAAATAATATATCTCAAAATTGGGCCAGCTCGAAAATTAATGTTCAGTTCTTGTTAGTGTTAGCAGAATTTTACAGAATTAACGTAGGTGGAAATAATAGCTTAATGTTTGAACAGGTATTATTATCAAAAACCTTACAGTTGGAAATGAAATTGTACAATACACACACATACACATTAAAAATGTTCTGAACTTGTATCATATCATCAGATATTTTTGTACATTCACATTTGTAGACAAGGATAGTCTCACTTCCTTTTGATAGAGAACATATTCACCATATTCAAACAAAACTTGATGTATGACTAGTAATAAAAATAAACCACCATGAGATTATTATGTTTCCTTTTCTAAAATAACAAGCCTAGACAATTTCAATTTGGTGCAATTTCAATCCTAGTTAAAATTGGTTCACATAAATCAAAAAATCAATTGAATGTCAAAGAGATTGTTAATCAAAAAATAAAACCAGACCAAATATGATTGCATAAAACAACTTAAAGAGAGACAGAATATCGATTTTGATATTTATTTACAAAACTTTCAAAAATGAATGTAATATGAAATGGCCATTATAATCAAATTAATACATTTTTCTCAAAAAAAAAAAAATAATAATGCACTGTATAGTGTAAACCTAATTTGTAAATTGTATTTTTTGAAAGCGGCTCTCAAAAAACTTAAATCAAACAAAACTATTTAAAATTACATTTTGACTAATCTTCCTTTCCATGTGAACCATTCCCATTGTTAAATAAAATTAATGTATTTAGTCATAATACTATTGAATTCCAACTCTTACCACTTCCATGTATATTTTGTAGAATACCTTCAACTTATAAGAAAAAATCTACAATATTTGAGAAGAGATATGTACTCTCAAATATGAATCAAGCAGGGCACATAAGGAAATCGAGTTCCTTGGAAGAGTTGCAAGGGTCTTGTTTGCAAAGTGGAAATTTTCATTAATAATTCATGTTACTTTCATTTCTCAATTTTTTTGTTATTTCTCTATACTATTACAATCCAAGTTAATTTATAGGTAAATTATAGAATGGATACAGAGAAAATCACATTTTTCAACACTAGAACTGTGATGAAAATAATTTAATCATCAATTATTTTGTAAAGTATTAGATAAACTGAAAAAAAAGTAAATTTTGAGTTTCACTATTTTTAAATTGAATATAATTTGATTTGAATGATAATTTAATAAAACACCCCTTATGCAATAGATATAGTCAAGTGAGTTTTACTAACATCAATAATATTTTTATATTAAAATTATTTGAATTCACCATTATATTGTGCCCGGGAAAACTTACCTCAAACAAGTATGACCCTTCAACTTTTCAAGTATATTATCTATTATAATAAAGACTAGCACTTCAATCGATAATAACGTATGGCAAAATTTTCAAAATTTCACCATCATATGAGGGAGTGTCAATGACTTCATGCCATTCTTTGAAACATTCGCCACTATCAGGTACTTCGTCACCTGTCCGTTCTTTGATTTCACTTTTTACACCACCAGTGTCTGAAAAACTATATCTGCTATAACTTTCACCCGAAAAGTTTTTTACGTCTTTTGGTATACTTTCTATATTTAAATTAGGCACTACATTCACATACAAACCATTTTCTTGCAACTCTGGTCCAGGTTTTTGGGATCCTATACTAAAATTACCATTAACATTTGGTATAAAAGTATGGTGTAACCTTCTCACTTGTTCATCAGTTACACTATTTAAGTGATATTTTTTCCTTAAACTAAATTTAGCTTGACAATTATGATCTTCAATAAACTCAAATGTTCTGTCTACATCAGCTTCTACATCTTCTTCTACAGAGAAATCTGATTTATTTTCTTTGAATGTACAACTACATCTTACACCTTCGTCCTCTAATAAAACAGACTCATCGATAGGAGGGAGCTGCTTCAAGGCCTCTTCTACGCTCAGAGAAGTTTTAAAATTTGAGTTTTCAGTCTCTTGATTCTCTTCTTTCCCTTCACTTTTAATTTCGTCATTCTCCTCTGTATCAACAACATTGACATCTTCTTCTTCCTTTTTTAAGGAAAGCTGATGATCATTAAGAAGACTTTTGTCATTAATCACAGAACCTGACTCTAAAATTCTTTCATTTCTCTCCAGCTTATACTTGCTACGTTGAGAATTTTTGTTTCTATTTGCATTTGTATTAAGCTGTTGGTCAATAATTGATACTCTTTCCGTTAGCTTGGCTGCTTTTTCCATTAGATCTTCTTTAGGTTTTACAGTCAAATTTAAGGCTGAATTTGAGTTTTTATTCTGTAAACTAGCAAGTAACTCTTGTGTTGTTTTTACTTTGGAATTTCCTCTTGAAACTGCCAGTTTACTGGTGAAGGAACTCTCAGCTTCATCTAATAGTTTTTTATGGTTTCTTGAACCTTTTTTTCTTCCCCTTTTTTTAGGCATCTGCTGATCTACTAGTGGGTCTTGTTTGTCTGGAATACTTGAATTTGAATCTGAATTAATAATGATTACACCTCGTTTTGGTTCTGTTTTCATTGTGGGTATCACATCTTTGAAACTTGAATTGGAATTATCAGAAAAATCTAATTCAGATATACCGCCATTCAATTTCACTCGTTTGGCATTTATATTGTCTATGGAATCCTTTGCTGGCCGCTTTTTAGTTTTCACTTGGTTTAAGTTCACATCTTGATTTGAAGGTAAACGTGTTGGTATCGTTAAAGACTGTTGTAACGGAGGACTTTGCTTCAACTGCCCATTTGATTCTGGTAAGACTGCATTTCTCCATTTCTTTACCAATTCTTTTGCCCTCTTTGATAAAGATTCATTTGTTGTTTTGCGCCTCAGTTCATTAATGTATTTTCCCAATCTGGTGGTCTAAACAAAGAAAATTTATATTGATGAAAAACTAATAAATAAATGGAAAATTATTTGAATCAAATACAGTATCAACCAAAATACAAGTGTATTCAGAATAAAAACAGATTCATCAATGAAATCACCATAATTTCAAGTAAACAGGGCTTTTTTTCAACTAGCTGAAATTTTGATTGGTTTACTTCCTATAGTTTCTCACATCAAGGTGCTGTGTAGCCTCAGGTATATTCCCTCAAAAGGTTTAAAAAGGGTAGTTGACAGCCAAACCTACCCTCATTTTGTGCAGAAAATATACTAGATCCTAAAGAGGTTATGTGTAATTTTTGGAAGAAAATCAACTTTTTCAAAAACTGAGTATATTTTTGTTGGAAAATCCGTTTGGTTAAAAAACGAGATTTTATCTATCTATGAGTGGTTCACGAAGCATACAAGTAAGAGGACTATGGTAAATGATTAGATTTGAAGGTTTCTTTCAAGTAAACCAGATATAGTTTATACGATGTCAATCCGAACAGCTAAATCGACTAATGTACCAGGTCTGATAAATTTACTAATTAATATCATATAAAACCTCCCACATAAAAATAATGATTAGACTTCCTATGAATTTACCAAGCCGTCCATACCATACAAAAAACTGCCGACGTTTGATACCTATTTACATTTTTTATCATTCCATTTGACTTCATATATACTATACTCGCGAAGGAACTTTTGGAAAGGCATCTCAAAGTGAGTCTACATTTAGGATACTAAAACAGTTCTACTTTCAATTTTAAACAATTTTTATACACATTTCAATGTAAATATCTCTCATTCTCATTGTAACACATCATTTCCTTCTTGAAAAAGGATGCTTATTTGAAAGTTTTTATCAAACATATCCCAATAATATTATCTTGATTAGGTGAAAAAAATGTATTTTGTATAAAATCAAAGCAATAAAATTTGTATAGAAATAAATGTCTTACCTCCAATAATTCTTTGGTAATAGCCACTTTGTCCAATAACGATATGATTTCAACAACTGCTGGCATATCAATGACCTAATAGAAAAAATTGAAATTAACAGAATAACTACATAGGTATTTGACATTCAACACCCTGTGTGGCTGACTGTACAGTCTTTAGAAAAACATTTGGATCTATTAGTTTTTGATTCATCAATTAGGAGATTATAAAAAAAGGTTTTTCAAGAAATTATCCATTGAAAGGATCCATTAAGAATATTCCACAGAGCAATAATAATGAAATATTCAACACATTACTGTCTTCTTATGTAAAACAAGCACTTTGACGTTGCGAAATTTATAACCAGTTTAGTGGAGAATTTCGCAAGATATTTTTCAATGGTAAAAACGGTTCAGAAATGAGAGATTTATCTATACCTATGGAATATCAACGTTTATTTCGGTTCTCTAGTATATCAAAAACAGTACAGTCCACCTGGTTAATGAATACTAATGGTGTTCACTAAATCAACGAAATATCCTTAAAACCCCCATATTTCTTACATTGTAATTACTGTCCAAGGAACGTAGCAATCTTTGTGTTAATTCTGTTACGTTATTCTGCATTTAAAGTCGGTTTGTAACGTGAAAACCGAATATACGTTGAGAGAACTCTTCGTAGGTCTTGTCCACAGCAATGGCGCACATACATTGCGCTTTGTGCAGTTCTCAGGTCCGCACTGTGAAACGAGAAACATGGAGAACACGAAACGACTGAGTGGGGGGATCAGCCGAACGAATCCCGATGAGATCTGCGCATGCTCCCATGCCTTTTAAACATGACAAAAGCAAAATTCCCTAGATGACTCATCATTTTGTTACCCCTCCCATTTTGGCTGAACAATTCACTGCCGATTTTCAATCTTTTCTGATGGAAATAATGGACATTATGAGTATTAACTCCAAATGCTAGCTTTCTTTAAACTCTAGAGTTATCTTTCAAACAGATAACGTCCTAGTTCATGTGATATTATTGAAAAGTTGATAGTATTCAGTAGTAAACAAAAGGGTAGTGTCTTAGCTATTTTTATCATTGTAGTGCATTACTGTCAAATATGTGGCGGGTAATTTGAAAAATTATAAATTCTTAAATCTTATTAAAAGTCGGTCAGTCATCTATGAAAATTTCGAAAATTATATAGAAGTCGATTATTGAAAGATAGTAATTGAACTGAATCGATTAATGTATTTCTGTAAATGTTTTGAATGAAATCTCTTGAGAGATAATTTCAAGTTACTGATCATTTGATTTGTTTGATAGCTTGATATTTTTAATATATTATGGACTTGACTTTGTTGGAAATGAATGCGACTTAAATTTAAAATTAACAAGTTTTTAATGAATAAAATAAGCTTTCGGAGATCATTTTAATTAATGATAATATTAAGTTCAATTTTTATACAGTTCAACATTAAGCTGGGACCTCTATTAGCAAAGTAAGAACTATAGCAAAAGTGATGGACATTTTGTGGTTGAAGTTTTGAAAGTTGTATCTTCTTGTCATTATTCACTAATAGTTATTTTATTCGAAATCAATAATGAAAAGAAATAGGCCTAACCTTTCGTTTTCGCATTTCTGACATGCTAACAAGTTTACTCTGGTTTCACCATACACAGTGATCCGTGGTTCGATTCGTTGCATGTCACTTGAACGTTTTGTGATTGCAATTTAAACAGATGAATTAGACACAGAACGAATAATATTTTAACCTCTGTTAGAAATCCATTTCATTTCAAAACGGAGTGCAGTAGATTTGCGAAGAAAAGAAAAATCGAATGAAAAAACTTAGGGTGGCAGCATTGCCTTGAGCAAGACCGCTGCGCCCCCGAACGAAGCTTCTGTTCATAATTGGCAGGAGGAGACTGGCTAAAAGCGCTCGAGTGAGAAGTATTGAGAGCACAGAACTATAACTCTTAAGTTATAGTTCTGTGATTATGAGAGATACTTCTCACTTCTCATCTGCAAGATTTCTAAGAATGTCTAGGAATCTTAACTGTAAGTGGAGTTTGGAGATTATTTTTAGAACGTATCGATCACGAAGTATCACGTGAAAATTGCAATTAGGGCTCCCGTGTATTATGGGTATGGGAGGAAACTCTTGTCAGTTTTATGTCGTTATACACTTAACTATTTACAATTTGTTTTCCTTCTCAAAAATCTTTTGTAATGACACGATAAAAATTCCTTGTAGGGAATGGGATCTGTTTGAAATCTGTTTTTCCGATAATCAGCTGTCGCCCCCAAACGAACAACACCTCTCAGAAGTTGAGAAACTTGTGCGATATAAGGACTAACGAGCTCTTATCTTTCAAAGTTGATTCCTAACACGGTTGCAGAATCATTCTAGCTTCAACCACATAAATTATCTCGAGGAAAATATCTGGTCGAGGCGGGATGTTCGCGATATTTGTAGAATAGGAAATAAAAATGATGATAAACATCCTCGACCTATCGTTGTGGAACTGGTGAATTATATATTGAAAGGCAATATTTTCCAGAGTTCAAATACCTTGCAGAATTTAGGAATAAAATTTGACCAACGACTATATTGAGGACAGAACATTTTTAAGCAATCAACATAAATTAGCACGAATCCAAGATCCTGGAGCAACATAAAAAAAATACGCCATGGCATAAATTGTAACCACAGTATTCTTTGCTGTAGTCAGTAATGTTTATTATTATTATTTCTCTGCATAATACGCATGCTCAACTCGATCTAAAATTTAACTACTGCTTCATCATTGTTTACGTTAACCTCTGATAATTATCAGAGGTTAATCTGAATATTCTTCTTGATCAGAACCTATAAAATAGACTAATTGTCAAATCTATAGTTCATATCGAACCTATAAAACGGGCCCTAAATCAATTGTACAGCTTAACAAATCTAGTTTTCTAGTTGTGTCTTTGAGATACGCGAACGACGAAGAGAGATGGTAACTGTCCACTGTGGAGCTCTCGTCACTCCGTCGACTCGCATCCAATATGCAGAGACACCTATAGTTGCCAAGCTGTTCATATGCTGTACAATAGCCTAATTGTCAAATCTATAGTTTAAAACGAACCTATAAAACGGGACCTAAATCAGTTGTACAGCTTAACAAATCTAGTTTTCTAGTTGTGCCTCTTAGATACGCTAACAACGAAGAGAGATGTAACTGTCCATTGTGGAGCTCTCTCGCCACTCCTTCGGATCGCATCCAATATACAGAGACAGAGATACACCTATATTTACATTTTCCAAGTTGTACATATAATAACTGACTTTGATGTATGATACACAGAGTATCCAACATAGGAAAAGTACATGTGCTCCAAACGAAGTCCTTATTCGACTGCATTCCAGTTTACGTGAACCGAGCTTTCAGTGCATTGATCGGGATTTTATCACAAATAAAATCTATGCAATAGATCTCGCTCATAGTTTGGAAATAATTGTTATAATTATAAAGGGCATCACCATGCGTTCTCGACGTCACTCGAATGCAGCTATGTTATAATCAATGTTATATGTCTACACTGTTGCCACAGCTACCCCGTACGGGGTAGTTCTACCTCTCTTGAACTTAATTTCAGCCTCTCGCTCCCCTCAAGTAAATCTACCCCGCTCAGGTATAAAGCAAAAGAATGTAAAATAAAAATGGAAAAAATTAACAAATATTTGCGGTTTGATTTTGAATCTACCGCGTTACACAAGTCATGTTACGGTGACGAATAGAGATCGGGGAATAAGGCCTTTGGTTATCGCCGTCGTGTTCAGTTCAGGAACTGATTGCGATTTGAGTGTTGAAATTCGATATGGGTGCAGTTATAATTATTTAAAATTTTTTTTAGCTGTTTAAAATGTGGCGTCTTTAGACAAGTACTAATATTAATAACGAGTGTGATAACAATGCAGACTTTTTCCAGTGTAGTGATTCCAATGATGGTGAAAAATGCGAAAAACAGATACAAGTGAATAATATTCGGATACAATAAAATACAGAAACACAGAGAGTATATTTCAATGTATATAAGAATTCACATCTTAAGTTTGGTTTCGAGGGAAATAAACTTTCACAAGCAACATCAGATTTGACCGAAATTCTCAACTGTACGTAAAATAGTCAAAAACAAACCTTATGAACGTAAGATGCGATGTGATACAGGACTACTGAAATCTCTAGATGTTCATCTAATTAAATCATTGAAAAAAGCAATAGACGACTGTTACAAAAGCAATGAGATTCCTACAACCGAAATCATAAGTGTTGCATGTGGCATGTGGCAACACTGTATGTCTATGCCTAAATCATTTGTTCTGTGGTATGATAATGAAACATAGAACGGATATGTTTATCTCTCTCAATGTTCTTGGCTTTTACTTCCACTCAGGTACATTAAGCCTTAAGGATATATTTATTTTTCACCTTGATAATATGTCAAAGCGGCCATGTTTTATTATGTTCTGATTGGTTAGATTGAATGCAGATGCGTAAACTAAGAAATTAACCGTTTTCAATAGTGAACAAGTGGCGTGTTTGTTGTTGATGAGAAAAAATACTTTATTGCGAACGATTTTCCAAAAGACAATCAATAATTGAATTGAAGTAACATCCTATTGGAACCAATATGTCTTTTGCTCGAAGTTTACTGGATGAGTTGAATGAACCTGAAGATTTTGACTCGTCGTCAGGTTGTGAAATGTCTTTTGAACTTTCCAGTGACAATCTTGGTGAAAATATGCCATTGTTCAGCCCTAAAGTTATTAATGGACCAAGAAAATTGGAATTTTCCAGATATGAAAATAACAACAGAACACCTGGACCAAAGAATCCATCATTCAGCCCTCCTTACAAAAGAGTTAGAGCACTAAGACTATTTGATAGTCCTCTCACACCAAAGACTATTATTCAGAAGTCTTCTTCGGCAACTCCACTGCCAAGAAGTAGACTCTTTGGTGACAAACCTAGGGCTGTGGCTAGCGCTTATGCAAAAAGAGAAGATCGGCCCACAGCAAACGTGAATCCTTTCACACCAAACGGTATGCAAGTATAATTAATTCGTGAAATATTTATATATTTTCAGTATTCTCTTTTCATCAACTGAAAACATTTTTTAGGTATGTTGTTATCAAAAAAACGCACAAGGTCAATTAGATCTCTACTGGGGTCTCCGGAAATAAAACCTCCCAAATTTGATCTTAATGAAAGTGATGCATCTGATGTTGAAGTAGAACAACCGACAAAAAGAGTAGCATTACAGGTAAGCTGATAATTTATAAAGATACTTTCAATAAATTTGTAGAAAAAAGTATATGGGTTATAATTTGTAGGAAAACGAATTGTAAACTCTACTAAACTATACATTTAATTTTTGGGAAAGAAAGGTTTTGGCTTTCTACTTCTCAGTCTCTATACAAAAAATGTGAAAACTTTCTAAAGTAAGGAAGCAATTTCAAATAAATTGACTCTATACAAAGATGTTTAGAAAAAAGGCCATCTTGAAACAGCTGCTTTCATATAAACATTAAATTACACGAAAGAAAAATACTTTTGAAACGAATACTTTTATGTGAACACTTTTCTTTATTCAGTTATGGAATTGAATTAAGTATCATTCACAGGATTGCTACACAATATAGTAATGAAAGATGATGTTTTATGTAATGATACTTGACATCTGTGTTTTGTTTGTTTGTGATGATCATTATTGCTCACCAAGTTTATAGCACCTCTAATAACAACAAAAAGTTCTGTTGGATTTGAAACTTCAGCATTAATTTCTTCAAGAAATGTTAACCTGCATCTGAAGCTGCAGTATATTCAGAGTCTGTTGTGACTCCTGCAACAGACTTTTACTGTCGAAATGTCCTTGTATATTCTATCAATTTTGAGCGATTAGTAATTGATTTAATAGTTTTCTTTCTTGGTGGCCTATTGTAGATTATAGAGTTTAAAGTTGTCCAAATTGATTTAGAAGTAGCATTCTCTAATGGATTCTTATAGAATTCTGCTTTGGCTATTCTTATAGACTTTTTAACGTCTTGATCTTCATGGTCTGGAAACTGTTTCTTTTTATAGGAATACATATCTTCTTTTATATTGTCATTGAACCAAGGTTTTGATTTGTTGTATATCTTTATTCTTTTTGTGAAACTGCAACTTTTGAAAAAATTAACCAACTGAGAATATACTTCATCAGCATTAATATTCGGTGGTATATTGTCATTAAAAACTTTCAATTTTGTTTGTAGCTCATCTAGTTTGAACATTTCTTTAATTTTGTATCTATAATTTTTTTGCCTTAGTAAATTACTGTCATTTATATCTATGATTTGTAAGTGATGGTCGCTTATAGCTGATCCGATTACAGACATTTTAATTGTTTTGAAGGTATTTGTTAGTACATGATCAATAAGTGAACTATTTTTATTGATTTCTCTCATAGGAATTGTTTTATTGCAAATATTGTAATGGTTTGAACAATAAATATGTTGAAGTCTATTTGACTCCCTAGTATCCTTTTGGATATCTATGTTAAAATCTCCAAATATTACATACTCCATCTTTGATAGATTCAAGAAGTGGATTTTATTATCAAGGAAGTTGAAAAAAGTATTAATTTTATTCTTCGGTAGTCTATACATAACACAAAACATTATATTGAAAGACGGTAAAATAATTGAAGCAAAAAATAAATCATCTTCAATTTTTTTCCATTATGTCATATAGAACTATTTCTTTAATGAAAATCCCTAAACCTCCTCCTCTTGACTTCCGACATCAATATATCGAATTATAATTTTGAAAATTGAAATATTTTTCTTCTGCTCTGTTTCTCCATGTTTCTGATATTATGATTACATTTGCTTTGATTTCAGAAAATATTACTTGTAGCTGATCTATTTTATTTTTGATTAATCGAGCATTTATATACAGAATTTTGAGATTCTCTTCATCATCACTTACAAAATCAGCTAGAGAATTGTATTTAATATTAAGAATTACAGGGTCTTCAGTCATACTCGATTCGAGATTTTAGACGATTTTGATGTTATATATACACTGGACAATTATTACTTGTGGCATAATAATCAGTTGAAAATTTGGTTTTGAAGTGACTGTTGGAATACTGGCAGTTATTACATTTTGGCCCACTATTGTTGCAGAATTTCAATTCATATGTTTCACTGCAACACAGACAAATAGTATTGTTTCTACATTTGTGGTGATGTTGGAATCGGTAGCACTTTTGCATTGTGTTATACTATTATTTTCATTATTTTAATATTGAATTTTACAAAAAGGATTTGAAGCTTTATATCTTCTATTAATTATCTGCGAGCGCTTTCGACAGCTTGTCATACTGTTATCTTCTAGGCACTCATCAAAGCGCAGTGCCAGCTACTTGAGAGAATCCTTTTGCAGAGCCTTTGCTTATAAAGCATAATAGTTCCATCTGACTTTCATTTCACTTTGGGAGCCTGCTTGCATCCTATTGGTTTTCTATTTTTGGGTAATGAAACTAAATCTCAAGTGTTATTTTTCTTCAAATACTCCAGTATTATCATTGTTTTCACTCTGCGATATTTTTCATTGTTTATTACTGTCTCTCGATATGTTTGAGCTTCTATAATTGCACAGACAATTTTGAAATCTTCATAACTTTGGGATCTGGATTTTTGTTGGGGATTTGATTTTTTTTGGTGAATAGAGTTGACAGACCTGATTTAAATATGATTTCCATCTGGTATTCCCAATCTGGAAAGTTCGGAATAGAATGGAAAATTCGGTCTTGGAATTTTAAGGTATTGAAGATTTCCATCTTCTCTATCATCGTTCCTGAATTGAATCTTCTATATTTCGAAGCCGCAGGGATTTGAATGACCACTGATGTGTGATATTTACAGTATTCAGAAAAATTCTTATGCAATTAGACCTGGATATCCTGTTGTAATTTATAGGAAATCGAACTGTAAACTCTACTGAACCAGGTTTTAATCACCAACATCAAAACGATATATTTAATATAATAAAATCACACACAAAATCAACAAACATTTCCGAGGAATCATTAAAAACAAGATCTTTCAAATGAATCGAATGTGGACTTCTGCAACAATATGAAATTAACAGTATTTGTACAGATCTAAAACAAAACTTTTTCTATTATAAAAAGTGTTTTCATTAGATCAATGCCACAGATCCAACTCTAAAAAAAATATTAATATTATTTAATTTTTGCTCCTTATTCATGCAAGCCAAATTTTCAGGAAAACAACATATCCAGGTACCATCAAGAGTTTTTGGAAATAGAACTAATAGGTAGAGGTCAGTTTGGGTCGGTTTACAAATGTATCAATAGGTTAGATGGATGTGTTTATGCTGTTAAAAAATCTACCAAACCAGTTGCAGGCAGCGTTTCTGAAAAGACAGCTTTGAATGAAGTATATGCCCATGCTGTTTTAGGTAAGTCAAATTTTTCATATTAGGAACAAGGTGAAAGGGAGGTATTGCTTTATTATTATTTTATTTTTTATTTATAAACATATAATTGACCAGTAATCAGAATAGATCTGGTGTTATGGCCTACAAAGTATTCTTTGATTGATATAATCTTGTATTTAAAACATCAATAAATACAATTTATTGTATGATTTCCACTATAAAGGGTTTTACAAAAACCGTAACAGGTGTTTCGCTATAAAATAGCTTTTTCAAGCATAAACTGAAAATTACTTCTAAATTACAACATTTCATACTCTAACCTATTACCTACTCGTCTGCCTAATGACTGAATCTACCTTAAAAGGTCAGGTATAAATTCTTTAACTATATCAATAAATTTTTCAAAAGTATACCTGTAAATATGCCTTACTATTTTTACCTGCAAATGAACAGATTCAATAATGGCGAATTATTCTATTCACTTTGGATCTTTCATAAGATATTGGGAGTTTTTGAATTTGTTTATTTCCATACAATCCAACAGGTTAAGTTTCAAACCTTTCTTCTGCAAATAGAGGGTATTGTATTCATGGTTGATCTCATGTTTCTCCGAGATTAAATGAGTAGCATTTGTGGAATTTTTTCATTCTGGAAACTATTTTTGTGTTTGTTCCTTCATGCAGGCTTTGAACGCTCTTCCAGTTTGTCCTATATAAAACATCGGACATGACCCACACGACAATTCATACACTCCTGATTTTTCCGAAACTGAACTTTTATCTTTGTTATTCTCAATGTGCAAAGTTGTTTTTTTTTTTATAAATAACCGCATCAACCGCGAAGGCTTATTAGCAGAGGAACAATTAGGTATAATTATATTTTATGTAATATATGAATAGATTTCAAAAAGGTTACTAAAGAGTTCAAGTTCACCACGTCCACGGCAGAATTGAGATCACTGGGAAGTCTTGCTTCTTGTCTTTCATATTACAAAACTGGGCACTCCAGGATAATGTGTTTCACACTGTTGATTACACCACAAATATCACACTCCGCACCATATTCTTTCTTCATAAGGTGTTGGTGTGTTAGTCTTGTGTGTCCGATTCTGAGGCAAGTAAGAATGACTTGATGTCTTCGTTGGGCCGATTGGTAGTTCTGGAAGCGCATGTCGGGATGTTGTTGGTTTTGAAAGCAGTATATACCTTTGCTGTGCAGAAAATCTGAAATATTTGTAGTGGGTTGGCCTAAGTAGGTTAAGGTTCTATAATTTTTATCCTATTTTCTTCGAATTGGGTAAACTTCTTTCAAAGCTTGACTGCGTATAACTTTTTTTGATAAAGAATATATTAGACCTCTATCGTAATTATCATTGACTGCTATTTGCTTTATTACATTCAGTTCTTTATTGAAATTCACCTCTGACAGGGGCACATTTATCAGTCTGTGGATCATACTGTCAAAAGCTGCTACCTTATGCTAATATGGGTGAGTGGACGAATTATGAATGGTAATATCTGTATGTGCCGATTTACGATAAATTGAAAAATCATATTTTTTGTTAACTTTTGTTATTGTTCAAAAAATGTTTAAAGTTGTCCTGTTCCATCTCCATTGTGAATGTGATAGAAGGGTGGAGAGAATCGATGAAATTCAAAAAGTTAGTCAACGGTCTGTTTGTTCCTGTGAAACAAACCAGGATATCATCCACATATCTGTACCAATGCACAAAACTTCTTACCAGTGGGTTACTGTGTATTCTTCTCTCGAAATCGTCTCTGCCAGAATAGGACTAAGTGGATTTCCCATTATCAGACCTTTGCAGGATGAGTAAAAAGTTTCATTGAATTGGAAGTAATTCTGCGACAAACACGTAAGCAAGTCTAATATTTCATTTTTTACTACCGGATTGATATTTTTATTCAATAGATTCTCTACCAGAGTAGTGGTTTCATTTGGAGGAATATTGGGAAACAGATTCCTTACATCGAATGAAATCAATTTGGCATTATCCGGGAGAGTAATATCTTCAATTTCGTTGATGATATGAATTCCTCAAACTGAATTTTGGTGCGGTTTTAAATATTTTAACTGAAGGAGCTGTGAGGAAAGAAACTACCGGTCTTATCGGGTAGTTATCTTTGTGTAATTTAATCAACGAATTTAATTTAGGTGGTTGTGGGTTCATGATTAACGATCGTAATTTTTCCTTCTAAGACTATCGTACATGCCAACATTTAGAAAGTCTAAAGTCTTCTCCATGTATTGTTCATGGCTATGACCATTTTGCCTTTATCAGCTCGCGTAAAAACAATGTTATCTTCTGCTGATTTCTCTTTTACGGATTTCACTGGTTTCAATATGGATTTTCATCAAGTATCAGTCAGTTCTATTAATTAATCTTGTATTTATTTTTAACAATAAAACAATAATAACAAAAAGTATGTATATAAAGACAAAAATTTGAAAATATAAAGATGGACTTTAAAAGCGAAGAAATTATTAAAGGAAAGATACTAAGAAGAAAACGAATATGTTTCAACTGTTCCAAAGAATTTTTAACATTTCTGATCGGCATTCAACTGGTGGAATTTCCACTAAATTCAAACCCTTTATATTCAAATTCTGAATTTATTTAAACCTTTGATTTCATTAGATGATTGCAGCTTTATACAAAGGAGTTCAAAGTAACTCTCAAAACACAAAGTATTGAATAGTACCACTTGATGTTTTTGACTGCAAAACTTTCTTCCTGTTAGAAAGGTGGTAATTCTGAGATGTGATGGATGACTTCCTTTAGGTAATCCAGCCTTTTCCAAAGGTGATACTTTTGTATCAGCATATTGTAGATGTGATAATGCTTGTACAGGTGCATTGTCTTCATGACTGGTACTCTAATAATATTAAAATCACAGCTATTTAATGGCATGGCTCATCTGAGCAATCTCAGATGACTTTAATGACTGTTGAGTACATTAGGAGTTCATGATATTCTGTTGTGATGTTTTCTGTGGCTTTTTTACATCTAAAATTTTAGGTGATTATACTTTTTGTAACACAATTTTTGAATTTGATTTCTATTATAATATTTCTATCGCTTGTTTTATAACTTATGTATTTCAATCAATTTTTATTGAAAAAAAAAATCCTCATTAGCAGCTTTGTCTTTAATTTTATTTTTTTTTTTTAATTTTTTGTCATGAAAGTACTTACTGAGACAGTAAAAAAGTGTAAAGAGCAAGAAACCGATCATCATCTTTTGAGATATTTCTAAGTCGAATTTTGAGTATATATATATTCTATATATACTCAGATGCTATCATCATCTAGGCTCTACTCAGCCTAGCTGATGATAGCACGACCAGCTGTCGAAAGACAATAACACTAAGTTATTTACCATTATCACATTTCAGAGTGAGAGCTGATAGGGCAGATATTTTTTCCATTTCTGAAATATCCCTTTATATCTTTCAAATTTGTACAGTGCTAGTCAAAAGTCCCCTCCCCCCCTCGTATCTTTGGAACGGGTATACTTATAATAATGAAATT